>OZ025241.1:95670853-95770853 GCA_964019155.1 Osedax fenrisi | reverse complement strand
ACGTGATGCATTATGGGCATATCATAAATTAATATATATTAGGGATTTAAAAACATCAGACATATGTCATTAATCTACATGATAGTGTATTAAACATAGCAGACTTTTGTCCGCGACGCATAAATATCAATATGTAGGGGGTGTGAATGTATACATTCGTATACATAATAGAATAAATAATATGTAAATTGTACACACAAATAATATATATATATATATATATATGATTAATAAATAAACATAAACAATAAAATATGTACACCACATATTAATGACATCCATAAAACTCAGTACCTCATATACACGGTAATCCATATATATATATATATATATATATATATAAATATATATATATATATATATATATATATATATATATATGTGTATGTAATAATATTGAACCTTTATTATATACTATTAATATTCAAGCTATTGTATTTACTTACCAGCGAAACATATGAATAGTGAAGATAATAACATTTTGTTTACTAAAAGTAAAATAACATTTGAAATAAAAAAAGAGAATGACCATATTTGTGTATGTATTACTAAATATATTTAGATAAATATATATATATATATGTTTTATATATATATCTATATATATATATATATATATATATATAAAGTAAAATAAGTATATGACAATAATAAGATGATGACCTACAAGACCTATGGAACACTAATTTTAAAATAATATTAAAATAGCAAAGTGTCCATTATTTCCATTAATTTTAATAACTAAATTTAACTTGTATGTTTCACTCAGTAACAAGTATTTATTGAGATGTTATTGTCGTATATCCGCAAACTCTTCTTATGATTGTTCGAATTGTAATTAATGAAATGTAATTCTTATAATTTTAATTTCAATCAACTTTTATATATTTAGTAGTTGATTATTTTTGTATATTTTCAACATGAAATATTATTCTTGAGCTTATTATTTCCGGAATACGATATACCTTATTTGGTATAGAATGCATGATAACACGTGGCATACAGTATACCATGATAATGCTACAAGAGTGGAAACCTTAATTCATTATAAACTTGGTAATGGTCACTATCCTGAATAAGTTTTTTTTCGAATACTTTCTTTATTATGTTTAAATTAAAGTATTAAGGAGTTAGTGTGTAATCTATATGAATATATAATAAATATATATATATATATATATATATATATATATATATATATATATATAATATACATATATATACATGTATATGTATATATATATATATATATATATATATATATATATATATATATATATATATTATATGTATATAACGATTGTTAATATTTTAGCCATAAGTTATTATTTTGTATAAATATTAATATTAATTATTATTTATAACACACCTATATATATATATATATATATATATATATATTATATAATTAAAAAAGTAATTAAAAACAAAACTCTATTGTGTGTAATAGTATACAGGAAGGGTATACATTGTAATTACTGGTAACGTATCGTAATTGATGAATTCAATCAGTGATGACCTCATTAATGACCTTTACGTTAACCTCTATGATTAAATCTGTTATGATTGTTGATTGATTGATAATTTATTTAAAAATTTGCAAATTTTCAAATTATGTATTAATACATGCATACTATGCATAGTCGGAAATATAATCAAAATATAAAGTATACATATTTGCTAACTATAACATACGCTATAGAAATAAACAAAGAATAATACGAAATTAAAAAATTAAAGAAATCAAAACGTTTTACAGTTACCGTAAAAATAAATGAAAAATAATCGAAAGTAGAAATAAATTATATAGTAAAAATAAACGAAAAATTATCGAAATAGAAATAAAAGATAGCGTACAAATAAATGAAATAGAAAAATACATTATTTTGTAAGTGGCATCGAAATATTCAATTTCTACTTTAACTTTATAGAATTCTTCTTATCTTTGTACCCTGTATTAGTAATAAATTATTAGTTATATAGTTTAATAATTAAATGATACATTTTAAATATATTATAAACAGAACATGTTAAAATCAAATAAACCAATACTAGAATGAAACAAAAAAATAATGTAATACTTATCAAAATATGTAATAATAGTACATTATTAATATTATATTTGTATTGTATAATATATTTAAAACATATATTATATAGAAACAGAACACGTTAAAATAAAATAAAATAAACCAATATACCTATACACAAACAGAACACGTTAATAACAACAACTACAAAACAATATAATACTTATCACTATAATCTGAAATAATAGTAAATTATTAATATTACATTTTAATAATATAATCGTTGTACCCATTATGATTGTTGCGATATAAAGTGTTCACTATTCACTACTAATTAGACATACTTATTATGCTGATTTCCCCATTATAACAACATTCTATCTTGTATAGTTTATCGAATACTTCTCCATCAATGGAATGAACACATATTATAATTGATATTCCCTATCGTGTACATATATAAATACATATTTATATGTGATATATATATATACACTTTTAGAATAATTAAGGGGGTAAACTTTCAAGTTTACACAAAAATGATAAGTAAACCTTTTACAAAAGTACACTTTCTTAGAAAATTATAACTTTAAATATATTATTTTAATTTAATTGTTGATTGAATTTGTAATTGACAAATAAATCGTAGGTATCCTTCTTCGCCAACAGAAATAATGGGAAATCAATAAATAATTTAATTTGTTATCCTGAATAACCAAGTCATCATAGTATTGCTAATGTTGAAATTATTGATTCTCATGAAATAAATTTAAAAAAATATATAATATATATATATGTATATATATATATATCTCATATGATATATAATATTGTATTATAATAACAAACTAATAATTAATCTAAGAGAACATATAATATAAAATCATATATATTATTAAAAATAAAAATGGAGTAGCACTTGAATACCGAATATATTAGTTTAATAGCATAATACTCAAACAAAACTTTGAACAAATGTATATTTATATTATGTATCTTCAAGGTTTGAAAAAAATATAAGGACATTATTTTTTATAATATTTTTATTTATTAAATTACGAAGGAAATGTTCTATAATATTTTAATTTCGAATATACTTATATCATACACACGAGCAGTAGGACGCGGGTTCAAGCCCCTTCCATATCAATTAAATAGGTCTTAAAATATATTTATTAGGTCTTTAAATATAATACAATATATATATATATATATATATATATATATATATATATTATGTATAAATAAATGATCGGTTATCGTTAAATCTATGGATGCCTGATACATGATAACAGATATATACACATTTTATTTTATTTTTAATACTGATCCCGAAGATGTACCGGGTATTACAATTTATTACATTGTACCCCCTCCTTAATAATATAACTGATCAGTATACTATATTAGCGAAAATGTCTGTCTGTGTGTGTGTCTGTGTGTGTGTGTGTGTAAGTATTAGGATCTCGCGAACGCGAGATCCGTTTTCCGTAAGGAAAACCACAGGTGATAAAGTGGGGCAGCGGGGTTTTAATAGATGATTTACTTTTTTGAATATGTATTCGCGCGATACCAATAATCGTTAAATAGTGTCATTTTTTAGTCGATTTACGTAATCGAAAAATTTAAATTCGACGCAAATTTTTAATAACAAACTTTATCGTGGATAATTTTATCGTAAATAATTTCATAAAAATTAGTTTCTTTAATTTAGAATACATTACGTAGATTTACGAAATGGTACTTCCGGTTTGAATATTTAAATAACATTTGTTGCATCGGAATTTATTTACCAGTATTATTGAGAAAAGTTCACGAACGGGTAAAATCGAGTTAATATTAATTATTTTCTATCTACGCAATGTACAAATAAATTATTAAACATAGGTGATACGATACGGTTATGTAAAAAATCAAAATCTACAATAATTATTTGTTTTCAATAATTTTAACTTTATTAAATATATAATTAAAATAGAATATACTTTGATAAATTGTGACTTCTTATGTTTAATATACTTCGAGCTACGGCTGAAATAGTGAAAAATACATGATTTTAGAGTAGTCTATTTGACCGACTTCCGGTAATATTTTCGTATAAATTATGGATTCATCAGATTAGGAGTACGAAAATACATGTAATAAAATGAGAAAAATCATGAAAATATGAATAATAGGGTTTCAATCTCTGTTTTATTATTTCGTCAAATGTCATCATATATGGTCAAAGAAAAAAATATAGATTTATAAAAAAATATTTTTTCTAAAATCTATTCTATAATTATATATGCATTACATACCGAGTGAGACTATACAAGCATATATATATATATGTGTGTATGTGGTCATTGATATTTTTAGTTATAGTTATTTTCACTGTTGTGTTTAGGTTGGGTTAAATTTTAATTTGTGTAGGTTTTTTTTAGCTGCATTACTTCTCGAGTGAGCCTATACAAGTATATTGTCACGGTTGTGGTTAGGGTGGGTTAAGTTTTAATTTGTGTAGGTTTTTTTAGCTACATTACTTCTCGAGTGAGCCTATAAAAGTATATTTATTTATATTGTTATTTTCACAGTTGTGGTAAGGTTGGGTTAAGTTTAAATTTTTTGAGGTTTTTTTTAGCTGCATTACTTCCCGAGTGAGCCTATAAAAGTATATTGATATATGTCTTTGTGTGGTCATTGATTTTAGAGTATTAGTAATTTTTCATAGTTGTGGTTAGGTTGGGTTAAGTTTTAATATTGGTAGTTTTTTTTAGCTGCATTACTTCCCGAGTGATCCCTATAAAGTCATATTTATTTATATTGTTATTTTCACATTTTTGTTTAGGTTGGGTTAAGTTTTAATTCGTGTAGGTCTTTTTTAGATGCATTACTTCCCGAGTGATCCCTATAAAGGCATATTTATTTATATTGTTATTTTCACATTTTTGTTTAGGTTGGGTTAAGTTTTAATTTGTGTAGGTTTTTTTTAGCTGCATTACTTCCCGAGTGAGCCTTTAAAAGCATATTTATTTATATTGTTATTTTCACAGTTGTGGTTAGGTTGGGTTAAATTTAAATTTTTGGAGGTTTTTTTTAACTGCATTACTTCTCGAGTGAGCCTATAAAAGTATATTGTCACGGTTGTGGTTATGTTGGGTTACGTTTTAATTTTTGGAGGTTTTTTTTAGCTGCATTACTTCCCGAGTGAGCCTATAAAAGCATATTTATTTATATTGTTATTTTTACAGTTGTAGTTAGGTTGGGTATATAAGTTTATTATAAAAGTATTATGATATTTGTGTATGTGTTCAGTGATATTTTGAGTATTTGTTATTTTCACAGTTTTAGTTAGGTTGGGTTAAATTTAATTTGTGTAGTTTTTTTTAGCTACATTACTTCCCGAGTTAGCCTATACAATCATATTCATTTATATTCTTATTTTCACAGTTGTGGTTAGATTGGATTAATTTTAATATTGTTGGTTTTTTTAGCTGAATTACTTCCCGAGTGAGCCTATACAAAGATATTGATATATTTATGTTGTGTGGTCATTGATATTGTGAGTGTTAGTTATTTTCACAGTTGTGGTTAGGTTGGGTTAAGTTTTAATATTGGTGGTTTTTTTTAGCTCCATTACTTCCCGAGTGAACCTATAAAAGTGTATTTTCACGGTTGTGGTTAGGGTGGGTTAAGTTTTAATTTTGGTAGGTTTTTTTTAGCTGAATTACTTCCCGAGTGAACCTATAAAAGCATATTTATTTATATTGTTATTTTCACAGTTGTGGTTAGGTTGGGTTAAGTTTTAATTTGTGTAGGTTTTTTTAGTTGAATTACTTCCCGAGTGAACCTATAAAAGCATATTTATTTATATTGTTATTTTCACAGTTGTGGTTAGGTTGGGTTAAGTTTTAATTTGTGTAGGTTTATTTTAGCTGCATTACTTCCCGAGTGAACCTATAAAAGCATATTTATTTATATTGTTATTTTCACAGTTGTGGTTAGGTTGGGTTAAGTTTTAATTTGTGTAGGTTTTTTTTAGTTGAATTACTTCCCGAGTAAACCTATAAAATCATATTTATTTATATTGTTATTTTCACAGTTGTGGTTAGGTTGGGTTAAGTTTTAATTTGTGTAGGTTTTTTTTAGCTGCATTACTTCCCGAGTGAGCCTATAAAAGCATATTTATTTATATTGTTATTTTCACAGTTGTGGTTAGGTTGGGTTAAGTTTTAATTTGTGTAGGTTTTTTTTAGTTGAATTACTTCCCGAGTGAACCTATAAAATCATATTTATTTATATTGTTATTTTCACAGTTGTGGTTAGGTTGGGTTAAGTTTTAATTTGTGTAGGTTTTTTTTAGCTGCATTACTTCCCGAGTGAGCCTATACAAGTATATTTTTACTGTTGTGGTTAGGTTGGGTTAAGTTTTAATTTTTGGAGGTTTTTTTTAGCTGCATTACTTCTCGAGTGAGCCTATACAAGTATATTGTCACGGATGTTGTTAGGTTGGGTTAAGTTTTAATTTTTGGAGGTTTTTTTAGCTGCATTACTTACCAATTGAGTCTATTAAAGTATAGTTATATGTGTGTGGTCATATTTATTTTCACAGTTGTGGTTAGGTTGGGTTAAGTTTTAATTTTGGTAGGTTTTTTTTAGCTGCATTACTTCCCGAATGAACCTATAAAAGTATATTTCCACGGTTGTGGTTAGGTTGGGTTAAGTTTTAATTTTTGTAGGTTTTTTTTAGTTGAATTACTTCCCGAGTGAACCTATAAAAGCATATTTATTTATATTATTATTTTCACAGTTGTGGTTAGGTTGGGTTAAGTTTTAATTTTGGTAGGTTTTTTTTAGCTGCATTACTTCCCGAGTGAGCCTATAAAAGCATTTTTATTTATATAGTTATTTTCATAGTTGTGGTTAGATTGGATTAAGTTTTAATATTGGTGGTTTTTTTTAGCTGCATCACTTCCCGAGTGAGCATATAAAAGCATTTTTATTTATATAGTTATTTTCACAGTTGTAGTTAGATTGGATTAAGTTTTAATATTGGTGATTTTTTTAGCTGCATCACTTCCCGAGTACATTACATCACCTCCCGAGTACATTACATCAACAAGTGAACGTTACGCGCGAACACGGGCGAAGCCGGGCCCCGACCGCCTAGTATATATATATATATTATATAATTAAAAAAGTAATTAAAAACAAAACTCTATTGTGTGTAATAGTATACAGGAAGAGTATACATTGTAATTACTGGTAACGTATCGTAATTGATGAATGCAATCAGTGATGACCTCATTAATGACCTTTACGTTAACCTCTATGATTAAATCTGTTATGATTGTTGATTGATTGATAATTTATTTAAAAATTTGCAAATTTTCAAATTATGTATTAATACATGCATACTATGCATAGTCGGAAATATAATCAAAATATAAAGTATAAATATTTGCTAACTATAACATACGCTATAGAAATAAACAAAGAATAATACGAAATTAAAAAATTAAAGAAATCAAAACGTTTTACAGTGACCGTAAAAATAAATGAAAAATAATCGAAAGTAGAAATAAATTATATAGTAAAAATAAACGAAAAATTATCGAAATAGAAATAAAAGATAGCGTACAAATAAATGAAATAGAAAAATACATTATTTTGTAAGTGGCATCGAAATATTCAATTTCTACTTTAACTTTATATAATTCTTCTTATCTTTGTACCCTGTATTAGTAATAAATTATTAGTTATATAGTTTAATAATTAAATGATACATTTTAAATATATTATAAACAGAACATGTTAAAAATCAAATAAACCAATACTAGAATGAAACAAAAAAATAATGTAATACTTATCAAAACATGTAATAATAGTACATTATTAATATTATATTTGTATTGTATAATATATTTAAAACATATATTATATAGAAACAGAACACGTTAAAATAAAATAAAATAAACCAATATACCTATACACAAACAGAACACGTTAATAACAACAACTACAAAACAATATAATACTTATCACTATAATCTGAAATAATAGTAAATTATTAATATTACATTTTAATAATATAATCGTTGTACCCATTATGATTGTTGCGATATAAAGTGTTCACTATTCACTACTAATTAGACATACTTATTATGCTGATTTCCCCATTATAACAACATTCTATCTTGTATAGTTTATCGAATACTTCTCCATCAATGGAATGAACACATATTATAATTGATATTCCCTATCGTGTACATATATAAATACATATTTATATGTGATATATATATACACTTTTAGAATAATTAAGGGGGTAAACTTTCAAGTTTACACAAAAATGATAAGTAAACCTTTTACAAAAGTACACTTTCTTAGAAAATTATAACTTTAAATATATTATTTTAATTTAATTGTTGATTGAATTTGTAATTGACAAATAAATCGTAGGTATCCTTCTTCGCCAACAGAAATAATGGGAAATCAATAAATAATTTAATTTGTTATCTTGAATAACCAAGTCATCATAGTATTGCTAATGTTGAAATTATTGATTCTCATGAAATAAATTTAAAAAAATATATAATATATATATATGTATATATATATATCTCATATGATATATAATAACAAACTAATAATTAATCTAAGAGAACATATAATATAAAATCATATATATTATTAAAAATAAAAATGGAGTAGCACTTGAATACCGAATATATTAGTTTAATAGCATAATACTCAAACAAAACTTTGAACAAATGTATATTTATATTATGTATCTTCAAGGTTTGAAAAAAATATAAGGACATTATTTTTTATAATATTTTTATTTATTAAATTACGAAGGAAATGTGCTATAATATTTTAATTTCGAATATACTCATACACACGAGCAGTAGGACGCGGGTTCAAGCCCCTTCCATATCAATTAAATAGGTCTTAAAATATATTTATTAGGTCTTTAAATATAATACAATATATATATATATATATATATATATATATATATATATATATATATATTATGTATAAATAAATGATCGGTTATCGTTAAATCTATGGATGCCTGATACATGATAACAGATATATACACATTTTATTTTATTTTTAATACTGATCCCGAACATGTACCGGGTATTACAATGTATTACATTGTACCCCCTCCTTAATAATATAACTGATCAGTGTCCGATACTACACCGCGCTACCAGGCTTGATGTGATCACACCTCACACCTCATCCATGCGTGATGTTCACACCTACAACCTATTGTTCTCGAGTGTTGTATTCTCGGCGGATGAGTTCGATCACGTGTGATGAACGTGTTGTAATACGCGTTTTGTGTGTGTGCTACTATCTAGAAGTATATCCGTGATACCCCCAGCTAACAGTAAGAGCAGCATAACAGCAGCATAATAGCAGCATAATATACTTTTAATAGCAGCATAAAATCAACATAATTGCCGCAAAAACAAACTTTATAAGAGCAGCATAACAGCACAATGTAAACATTTGAGGCTATTATGTTATTCTATTATGCTGCTCTTACTGTTAGATGGGACGTTTACATATGCATACAATTGTATCGAGACGGAATGTCGACCTGTGATATATACTCATTAAAATATATTTGTCAATTATTGTATATATATATATATATAAACTCTTGTAATATATACAACGTTAAATATCGGACATTCGTACAAGACAGCCACCTAGCGGAATAAAAGCGTAGTAATACACACACGCGTGCGGTGTAACAACACGACTAGTATGCTATAGTAACACCCACGCACATAGCCACACACATAGCCACACTAGACACACATTAGTGTTCGTTAATGTGTGCGTGTGCGAGTGTGCGGTTCGCACCGCCTGTCTGCCCGAGAGCCGGTGTCATTATAGCTATGCAATAGATACACGCCTAGATGTGTAACGCGTTTCTAGATTAATGCCTGGGAGGGAACTCTCATTTCTAGGAAAAGATGAATCATCTTATATACTAATGTATATATATATATATATATAACAATAACCTGTAAGACTTTATAGGAATAATATTTTATATTTCTATTCTATATTACATATATATTTAATATAATAAATCGTTTTAATCGCAATTATAACATAGAAATTATTCATATGTGAATTATTAATGATTTATTATTTAAATAATTAGTTATGATAACATAGTAAACCTAATCATGTATTTAGATTATAATATTATAATCATATATGCATTTTCCATATTATATTCATATAATATGATAAGTAAATAATTAAATATTACATATGATATCATAATATTAATTAAAATATATTATTATATTAGTATATTGCATAATAATAGAAACATTTTATAATTATAATAATAATAATATATTGTTAATATATAGTATTAACTATAACTCTATATTACTATATAGAGTGCTATATATATTAACATGCTAAATAATTAAAAATAGGTTACACAATGTATGCATTATGTTTAATATTATGAAATTATATTCATATAAATATGTATATAAAAGTGAATTAACTACAAATACAATAGTACGGTTATATATATATATATATATACAATTAAATACAAATTATATATTTTATAAAAGGTAAATGCCATAACACGTAACAAAAGAATGAGAAAATAATTGCTAATATATTTCTATATTGTATTGACAAACATAATTTATTATATGCAAAACAATATGGTTTTATTAGAAATTCTTCAACTTCGCACGTACTCTATGATCACTATAATTTTATTGAATCAAATTTAGAAAGAATTAATAAATTAGCCTTATTATTTATAGATCTAAAAAAAGCATTCGATCTTGTAGATCATATGATTCTATTAAACAAATTAAAATATTATGGTTTTAGGGGCAGTACTAAATATTTAACTGAGAGCTATCTGCAAGATCGAATGTTATCAACTAGAATATATAACGAACTTTCTGGAAGAAGTATCATAAATGTTGGAGTACCACATGGATCTATGTAACTCTACAAAAAAAGCTATTCTAATTGTAAATAATCTTTAAAATTGTCAATAATATTTTAATATAACTAATACTAATAATTTATTTTTACGTTCTAATATATTAAATATTTAAATATTTAATAACTTATAAAACATATTGTATTCATGCACAATGTACATTAATGAAAAAATGAATTATATTTATTTTACTTGTATAATATAAATTAATAATTAATACACATGGCATATGTATACAATATAATATAGTTATATAATGAGTAAAAAAGGAACCCTTTAATAGCAATAATATGCTTTCGAGAAAGGATTCCACAAACAAATATATAAGAATTAAAGAACAAAAACAAAATAAATATGATAATAACATAATTATAATAATATATAAAAATGAAATTAAATTACATAGTAAATCAAATAGTTCCAATCTCACGTGCGGCAAACATCTACTCATAACATGCACAACTGGCATGCCCTAATGGCCTTTATCGGCTACATGTCTTGGTATATTAGTCCAAAAGGATTGTATTGGTGTATACTATATTTATATCTTTTAAAACCCTAATATGGACGAATTAATGGTCATGTTTGCATGCTATGAATAGCGTTAAATACACGTAAGACAATAGTACTATAAGAAACAAGACATAAATAATTAAATATAAATATAGGTATAATCGAGCAATACAAAATAATAATAAATTTGAGTAATATAATAATAGCATAACAAATAAATAATATCTTCAATATCAGGATAAGGCGTTCACTTGTTAAATCTGGCTCCTGTCTCCGATATTTGTTTCTTAAATGAAGTAAACTTGAAAATGAATGAATAAAATTAGATGAATCACTATTTACTAATATAGAATGTTGTTATCTTATTTTTTAAAATACTATAAGTAATTTAATTTTTGATAATTAAATCAAATTCATTCCAAAGAATACAACCAGAAATAGATAAATATTTAATCTTTGTATTGAGTTTTATCATTTTAATATGGAATAATTTATCATTTCTGAAATTGTATCTTAAATATTTGTTGACATATATTACTTGTACAATATTAGGTAAATTATTATGAAATGCTTTATACATATAATTTAACATATATTCATTTTTCAAGTCCTTCAACTTTAGGATATTTAATTTTTTATAAATATAATCAATATATTTTAAACGATTTATCCTATAAATAATTCGCAGGGCTCTATTCTGTAAAACATTATTATAATTAGTATTTGATTACATATAAAAAAATTCCCAAGCAGAATATCATTATTATTTCCTAGATATAACAATTTATACAACAATAATTTCATAATTACCTTATATAAAATCAAGCCGTCATCATAATTCATTATAATTTAAAGGCCCTAAATCATGGAATAGTTTATGTCTAAATTAATTATTATTTAAAAATTTATATAAAAAACTTTTAAAAATTATTAAAAAAACATCGTTTATCAAAATATGAAAATCAATTAAACAATTAACAAATGTATTTGTTATTTTTTACGGGTATTATTTATTATACCTTCAGCTTGTCTTTTTTATTTTTTCATATGTGTTTTTTTAACTATTCTATTCCATTAATAGATTGGCATTCAGAATTCAACTCGTTTCTGTGATTTTTTATATAACTTTACATATTTTATTTTTAACTTGACTTATTGATACATAATTTTTATTCTTTACATAATATATTTTTAACTTGACTTATTGATAAATATTTGTATTCTTTACATCTTAATTATTTATATTTACATTTATTCACTCATGAGTATCTAACTTATCTGGAATATGAAAATTGGGGAAGTTCTCGCAAAAAAAAAACAAATACATTTGTTTATTAACTTGTCCATTATGTCATGATTTACAACATTAAATAATAAATCTTATTTATTTATATATATATATTACCAATATGTAATTATACTATATTTCAATTAGTTATTTATACATGTAATAATATAAACTAGTCTACAATTATAATATATTAACAATAGGTTATTAATACACCTACTCGTATAGTTTACGTATACGTATTTGAATTCATATATTACCTGGTAAATGTTATATTGAATGTGACCAATGTGTGTTTAACTTGTTTATTGTATCGCATTACCTCAACACTTAGCCATGTTTAGCATATAGGTTACCTGTTCATATGATGGCGATGGCGACGAATTGTTTAATCTTAATTTAATAATATAAGTTATATATTTTGACAATATTAGATACAATAAAGATAATTAAAGTAATTATTAATATGGAAAAGATTACAACGTATACTTTCAAATATATAAATATATATATATATATATATATATATATATTGTTATTGTTATTTTATTTGGTGGAGTCCTTTCATCACTTCCAGGAACATAGATGAGGTATATATTATAACCATTTGACCATTCTAAAATATTACAACTAATACTATTTATCGCTGTAGCGATAGTGTTAGTTGTAATATACGAGAACGGCTTCCTAGGGACATTTGAGCCAAATGCTTATAATAGAAAACGTCGATTCCTGGAAGTGATGAAAGGACTCCACCATATAAAAAAAAACAATAACAATAACAATATAAATACAAATATATATATATATATATATATATATATATATATATATATATATATATATATTTGAAGTGCATATATCGTGAAAAATTAGGTAATTCTTTGTTTATGTTCGAAAGTGATTTAAACATTTTAACCTATAAGTTATACGTTTAACTTAGAAGTGATATGTGTATTATATAACTTAGATAAGTATTATATAACTCAGCCTAGGATGCATGATTAATATATAGATTACATTTCTATAATATATATAACTGTACGTTTACATTATACTTAATAATACGTATTAATTTCATAGTATATCTAGTATATTATAATATCATGCTATCGTACCTACATATACACATATATACATATATATATATATATATATATATATATATATATATACGAATATATGTGATAGTACAGCATATATGTTATATATATATACATCCAATTCGTTTGTATTCACAGTTTTATATATACGATAGTATAATATTTACATAGCTATAGCGCGTATGTATAATCATTATACTTGTACCTAAATGTACCTAAATGTACCTAAATGTACCTAAATGCACTGGTATCGTTAAAAAAGAGACGTCAGTCATGTTATGCAATGCAAAGCATATATGCTAATCCATCTCTTTGCTAATCTCATAGAAATTATACCATTAATCTTCTCGAATGTACTGCGTACAATATACGCTGTAATAATGCTTATATGCACTTATATGAATATATATATATATATATATATATATTATTGTTATTATATATAATAATAATAATAATATATTATTATTAATAAATCTTATAATAAATATATGTATTAGAATATTTTGGTTTGTTTTCTGATTTGTTTTCTAGTTTATAATTACAATGTATTTTTTTCTTCTGAAGGAATTTATAATAATATAGAATGTTATCTGTTATTGTCGCCTTTTAATATACAGTAAACTCCCGATAAGTCGTACTCACGAGGGACCGGGAAATGTGTCCGACTTATCCGTAGTCCGACTTACCGAGAGTTGACTGTATATATATATATATATATATATATATATCATTTTCTATAACATTTTGAATAATTTACAGATGCGCATATGATACGCATTATCTATCTATAGATAATGTGTACATTTTTATCAGTATTTAGATTTTTTATTTAATGGAACTCAACATAAGCAATGGATTGACATAAACTATAGTCCATATGTAAGTTGTCGAGTAAGATTGTGGAACCAACTAGATTAGATAATAGATTATTGATACTAATAACATAGTGTAATTTATACTATAGTATACTGTAGTATAACATAGTGTAATTTATACGATATATAGTATACTGTAGTAATATCATGATATTCCTAATTTATCCTACATAGGAGACATAAAACGCTAAAGAAAGTTGAAGGATATCCATAATGATTATTTAAATACATAAAATTATACGAATAAAACCCTTATATTAGTTATATTAACAAGTTATAATTAGTTATTAATTTAGTTATAAACATAGAATACATTTATATATTAATATAATGTAATGGATATATGGATATATGGATTAATATTTAAATATATCTATAGATATAATATAATATATATATATATTTATATACAATAGAATATATTCTGTGCATATGCTATAAATCCATTACATATAACTTATTTATAAAATATAATTACATTTCTTATATTGTATATTACTCCTTGGTATATATCATCATCATGAATTGATAAGTATTCATAGTTTGTCTATTCGGCAAACACAATATAAGCCGTGACGCCCATCATCTTTATATTAAAGAACTAATACATTATCTATAGATAGTAATATACAACCTATAGGTAGATAACATATATTATATAACGCTAGATAAGGGTGGACGAGGTTGCCATATATGTGACTATCCACATCTACACGTTTCATTAATGTATGTGTATATGGCAACCCCTATAGTGGAAACCCCTATATATAGGTGGATATATATGTGGATATATCAACCCTTATCTAACGTTATCTAATGTACCTGTACGTGTCATATATTACCTTTGATATACATTATGTATCGTGTGCTGCTCTTTTTATTATGATTGTAGAGTTTGTTTTTTACATATATGTCGTTATCTGATTTTGTGAAAAATCAATTTCTATATTTAGCACACCTGTTCACTTTTGTCTGGAATATACTACCTATAGACTACTAAATATAATAAATTAACTTAATACAATGAATTAATATGTACATAATATATATATATATATATATATATATATTTTAATTGCTTACATTATTATCTTTTAATTAAAAATTAAAATATAGGTATTTAATAAATAGTATGTAATAATTATATTATTATGAAATTAATGACAACGATGTCGATAATCAATAACAATTCAATGAATGTGTGATAGTATAGTACACATGATACAGTACATCGTTAACATACTATACAATTATCGATCTGGGCACACATTTTACCTGTAGGAATTTGATTATTATTGTGCGTGACTGATTCAGTGTCGAATAACGATATTTCGGGAGAAACTATGAGATACGTATCCGGTGAATCTATTTATAGAGATCGTGTAGATATTGAAATATTGTTCCGGTTCGTGTTTTTAATATATTCAAGTATTGAAATAATAAAAATGAAATATTCATCCATTATTAAAAGTATGTTATATTGTATTTCATTATAAAGTTATGTACTATAGTATATATATATATATATATATATATATATATATATATACAGAAAGGAAGGAGGAATTTAATAATTACTTTAGTAATATAGGGATTGATTTATTTAATAAAATCAAATCAAATACATATAATATTGATATATATATATACTATAATGAAAACTAATAATAAAAGTACATTATTTCTATTACCGACATCTATATATGAGATTCAGAAGGAAATATTTAACTACAAACTTAAATATAGTACTGATTCCATTGATATAAATTTGTATATCCATATCATTATTAGCCCAATTTTCTAAACATTTTGAAAAATTGATTACAAATAGATTACTACATTTTTTAAATAAATTCAATATACTTAGTAATTGTCTATATGGGTTCAGAAAGCATATATCACCAACTGACGCTTTAGCTGATGTTAATGAATCTGTATCTGATCATCTATAACAATAAATGTGCTATATTATCAATAGATCTACCCGCTTAAAAGCTTTCGATACATTAGATCATGATATATTACTGAAAAATCTTTATATTTATGGTATTATAATATACTCTATAGAGGAACTTCAATTGACCTTTTTAAAAGTTATTTATCTAATATAATGCAATATAGTATTCATAATGGTATTAGGTCTAGTCTAAATAAGATGAAATGTGGAATTCCACAAGGATCTGTATTGGGTCCAATTTTGTTTTTATTATATATAAATATTCTACCAAATGTATTTATTTCCTGTATTTAAACCAATTTTATTTACTAACGATACAATTTTAATTTTTAATGATAAATCTATTATAAATCTTGAAAATAAAATAAAATATGGCATTGATAAATTATGTAGCTGGTTACATATTAATAAAATAACCTTAAATATTGATAAAACTAACATTTTATTATTTAATATCAGAAATACAAATGAAAATGTTAAATTTAAATTAAAAATTAATGATACATATATTAAAATAGTTAACAAATTTAAATTTCTGGGAATAATTATTGATAAAAAATTAGACTGGAACAACCAAATAGATTATTTATGTTCAAAATTATCAAGAGAAATTGCTATTTTAAACAAAGTTAAATTCAAATTAAATAATAAATCATTAGTATTACTGTATAATGCCTTTTTTTATTCACATTTACTGCTCCCATATGTGGAGTAAAACTTTTATTACAAAACTCAATAAAATAAATCTATTAATAGCACTAAAATCTATATATATAATGGTGATAAAATGTACAGAAAATTGTATACATAACATAATTCTTTAAAGTTTACTGATAGTGTTAAATTAAATACTGACAAATTTATGTTTAAAGCAATACATCATTCTCTGCCACTAAACTTACATAATTTATTCAAGGTTACGGCTTATGATAATCTTCTCTTTCATAGAATTAGAATTAGAACTCAACGAAAACTTTTGTTTATCTAGTACAGTGCCACAGTTGTGGAATAATTTAACAAAATCTTTAAGAATTAAAAATAGTATATCCTCTATAGAGGATAGGTATGTATATATACATGCATTTAGTACTAATTATAAAAAGGTTTTGATACATTTTTATGACGACAATTAACTTTTATTAATACCTAACTTCATAAAATAGATAACTAATAATATTTATTATTTTTTAAATTATTGTTAATTTCATTTTTAATTATACAATGATACTTTTTATATTGTTTTAGTTTTATTTTTGTAATTTACATTTATTTTACATTTTATTTTATTTATTTGTTATCATAATATAAAATTCCAAAAAAATTGTCATGTTCTTTTGACATAATATAACATTACACTCTTGACTTATTATATAAATATTAATATACAAAATTAACTACTTTTTAGTTTTATTTTTTATTTTTTTTGACATAATATAAATTACCAAACATATTTTACTCTTTTTACATTCATGACTTAATATAAAATTAATAACAACAATACATACTTTACATTCTTTTGACAACATATAATATTATGAGAATTTGAAATTTTGAATTATTATAAAATAATTGAAAATAAATGTTTATACTAATTAAATTTATTTTAGAGTATTAATTACAAACATATGTATTATTACGTATTGGCTTATTATTGTGTATTAATTGTATTTATATTTGTATGTTAAACTATATATTTATTACGTTTTGTCGAATTATTAAGGGGATTCGAGGCATTTTAAATGCGTAGTAAATAATTATTTTTTTGTATTATTTGAGAAAAGTATTATTTAATATATATTTAATATTCTCTGTCCTTGTAGTAGTTTTTTTGAAATTGTTTAGTTTTAAGTATTTTATTTTATTTTATTTTATATGGCTTACCTTAAATTTTATTTATTACATGATGAATGACATTATGAGTAGTTTGTTTAGAAATGTATACTATCGATTTGAATATTGTATTGTATTTATAATAAAGTATTACTATTATCTATTAGAATCACACATTTAATAACGTTAACTCTATTTTATATTTTTTTTATGACGGAGTGGCTGATGTAGTTGTGTTAATGTGGATATGGTACGTATCGAGGAAAAGGATATACTTGTAGTGAGAGGCAAGTATACTTGCAATATATTGCCAGTGTTCGTATTCTTGGAACATATATGATCCCTACGGCATTGGACCTGACGCACCCATATCCCCGAAGTTGATACGCCATCTATCCTCATTATTTACAATTATTATTATTGGTTATTCAGAATATAAATTTATTAATTTAATATCTCTGATTTTTTATAAATGTATTATTCTAATAATCTTTTGTATATAACTTTTACTAACTTTAAATCTTAAAATTGTATTTTATTATATTTATTTTAATGTTATATATATTAATATATATATATACATATGTATACATATAAATATATATGTATATCGTATAAATTAAGATTAGAAAATAATGTAAATTACTAATTAAAGGACTCAAATATATTTGAAATATAAATACGATGATCTAATTAATAATCGCTGGTTTAATAATATATCTACTATAATATAGATTATACTATATATTACACTATACGTAATGTACGCAATGTACTGCATTTGAATACATCGCGCATGACAAGCGTACACTTTAACATCTCTCAACGTGCACTCGTTACCATGGTAACCAGAATACAGTGATGAGTCATACAGTACAGTGATGACTCATATACTCGTAGTACACTCTACTGGTACATGCTAATCGATATAGAAACAGACAGTCGATAGGTGGAGTGTAGCATCAATATAGATATTCAGTTGTACACTCTCATTAAAACTGAGTGGCTTTTTATAACCCTATAAATAAATATTAGGTATATATAAATACATAAACTATACATAAACTATATATATCTATATATTTTTTTTTGTATTGTTATTTTTATTTGGTGGAGTCCTTTCATCCCATCCAGGAACTTAGATGAAGTTTTCACTTATAACCATAAGGATCTAATGTTAATGCATCTATGTTTTTAATGAGAGCCGATCATTTATATATATATACACAATTATATAAGATCACTTCTAAATATAATTTTAAGACATATTTTAATGGTACGGACGAGGTTCAAACTCGTGTCCTACTGCTTGTTTGTATTACTAACTGAGCCACACATTAAGTTCATATATATATATATATATATATATATAACTGAATAGATTAAAATAAATAGATTAAATCGTGAAAGAATAATATAATATACTAAAAAACAAACTATTTCAACATCTCCATAGATTATACTCAAACGCATAAAGTTATTAGCGTGTGCGTACCGCTACGATTGTCATGCGTATGTGTAGTGCATGCACTCGTCACACTATAAACTATGAGAGCGCATGCGTGTCGGATGTTTGCGCATACACTCGTCATAATGTAAGCCTATAGACTAGGTATACATGTTTGGTATACATTGTATACTACATGTATACATTGTATACTATATGTATACATCGTATACTATATAGGGGATCACGTGTTTCCCGATCTAGCTTTGATCAACGCGGGAACGACATTGTCTAGCCGAGACTATTGTTCTTAC
This sequence comes from Osedax fenrisi, assembly GCA_964019155.1. Classification (NCBI taxonomy): domain Eukaryota; kingdom Metazoa; phylum Annelida; class Polychaeta; order Sabellida; family Siboglinidae; genus Osedax; species Osedax fenrisi. Next base: position 95,750,495 of record OZ025241.1, on the reverse strand, counting down.
GCCACAGGAGACAGGCCCGCGCGGTGGGATATGAAGGCCCTCTATTGAGTGGGCGTGATTACGAGTCTAGACACGCCCCCGGGCCCCTCCCTCGTGACTCATCGCTCATAGTGAATCAGCCCCAACGCAACGCTATAGTGCGAACTACTACTACTACTACTACTACTACTGGGCCTCTCTGTGGTGTAAACCCGCGTCTCGGCCTACAATGCATTGTTCGTGGGTGGCACACGCTGCACCGTTGTTACAACAATAGCTTTAGGCGCTAGTCGGGTGCAAACTAATTTATAAAAACAATACTACCGAATTCCGCAGCGCCACACCGCGGCGTTACGTGTTATTGTTTGATTACGCATGCGTTATTACGTCACTACATAGGAGGTATCCGGAACACGCGTGTATGTAACGAAATGTCTGTGTTTAGAGTTAAATATCGCTAATATACACCTATTGCTGTTATTAGTTGTATTTTAGATGTATTATAATTGTATTTTTTTAAATAATTAGTATTTCATATAAAATACATATATATATATATATATAAAAAATATATATATATATATATATATATATATATATACAGTCAAAGCTCGATAACTCAACATTGACGGGACGGAGTTTTCATGTTGAGTTAGCGAGTATGTTGAGTTATCGGATGTATAATTTTATTTTTATTTATAATGGTATTTTAGTTACGCTACTAATAGTATATTACTCCTAATGATGGTTTATGATTATTATTAAGTATATAGATTGTATATTCTTTTAAAATAATAATTATAATAAATAAAAAGTATAGGAATAGTGCTATATTCATTTTTTTTTAAAGTAATTATTCATTTTTGATTGTATTAAATTGTTATCAACATGCTTATTAAAAGTATTTATAATATGAGTAATATGTAATAAACAATTATCGTCGCTTAAATTATTCTTAATTAGATAATTTCGAGTATTCTGTAATTCTTTTAGAATCTGTATAATTATATATCTGATTGTTTTGATTACTAATGATATATTTACAATATATTATACAATATATACATGCATATATGCATTCTATAAGTAATTATATTATAGTAAAGATATAATATATTATGTATTACTACTACACACATATACTGTATATATATAATTCATTTTGTACAACAAATATTATTTTTAATATTGTTTACATTTTTATCTTGTGTTTTAAAAAGTATTTTACATAATCTGTGTATGTGTTATGGTGATATAACATTTCATGCAATATTATATCATATCCTTAATGTATGTTATAACTGAATAAATACTCTTATAATAATTAATTCCATGTCAATGTACTATCTAATTTTATATGTGAATAATTAATATTAATACATATTAATTATCCAATATATAGAACATATATGTTTATAATTTAGAAATATTAACCATACTATAGTATGTATACTCAAGAAATTCTCAAGAATGGCATTTTATAAATATTTAATTCAATATCACTAGAACATATATGTTCTTGTGATATATAGTAGTTAACATTGACATTAAAAATAAGTTAAGATAATTATCACATATAGAAATTAAATAATAATAATTAATGGTCAAGACATACGAAGGGCGGGGTTGTTTGATTGACATTGGCGCCTATTCACACAAAGAGACGCTATGTTTAGTAACAGTGTCGCGGATACATACAAAGGGGGGGGGGAGTAGTTTGATTGACAGTGACTCCTATTCACACAAAGGGACGCTAAGCTGAGTAATAATGTCGCGGATACATACACAGAACCGCTATGTTGGTTGAAAATGGCGCGAATAAATATAATCCCAAAGGTAAACATTGGAATGTTTTTTAGATATCCAATAATAAAAATCCGAAATAATACGAATCTAATATTTAAAGTCCGAAATAGTCCGAATCTAATATTTAAAGTCCGAAATAGTCCGAGTTAAATATTAAAGTCCTGTCCGAGTCCGCTATATCATAAATTATACTGTATCAGTCCGGTATCAATGACCTAAAGTCCGAAGTCCGGGTCCGAAGTCCGGGTCCGAATGACAACGCTACTTACAGCATAATCATACTTATGTTGTGTTATATATGTTATATATGTATGTGTCAACAGTATTCTATATATGTGCCATTATTAATCAAAATAATCCGAGGTATCATTATATTCAGTTTATATATCCATTTTAATTTATCTATTATCAATCTATATATTTTAATTAGGATTAGATATGTAACATTCTTTAATTTAATAATTATAAAAAAGTAATATCAGAATATATATATGCTATAGAATTTTTATTAACAAATCGAACTTAAAATGTTGTTTACGTTTTTATACGAAAATCAATTCATATAATCTGTGTATTTGTTATAGTGATATAACATTTCATCCACTATTAATAAACTATTAACTTGTAAATAAATAGATATGTTAAAAATTACGTAATAATACAAATATAATTAACTGGAATAAATATCATATCGTATATAATGATTATACCAAGGACAATGTCCTTGATTATATCATATGCAATACGATGTATAATTAGAATCATAATATATTGTTTTACCTGATACAGGAATATTTTGTGCACGAATTTGCTTGAACCATGTATAAGCCCTTTCTTCAAGAAATTCGTGTGAGGATAATTTGGACCGTTTTCTTTTATTGTTGAATTCTAAAGATGCCTTATAAATGGCATATTTATTCTTAAACCATCCAGCTATGGTAGATACAGAAACATCTAATCGTTTGGCGACTGACTTTCTTGATTCGCCTTTATCAATATTAATGATGGATTCTAATTTATCATTTATGGATATAGAAGTAATTTTTATCTTGACTGACATGTTACTTAATTAGATTTATAATCTATAATGATTTCGAATATACAAGAATGTATATTAATAAACTTATTGTTAAAAATAATCATTCCCCATTGGATAATTTAAAATAGGCCTAATCCTTGAGTATGCCTTGCAAGGGTGCACTCACGAGTCATTGTCCATTGTGAGGGGGTAGTAGTAGTAGTAGTAGTAGTAGTAGTAGTAGTAGTAGTAGTAGTAGTAGTATGCGGTAGAGTAGTAGTAGGCGGTAGATTAGTAGTAGGCGGTAGTAGTATTAGTAGTAGGCGGTAGTAGTAGTAGTAGTAGTAGTAGTAGTAGTAGTAGTAGTAGTAGTAGTAGTAGTAGTAGTAGTAGTTGTAGTAGTAGTAGTAGTAGTAGTAGTAGTAGTAGTAGTAGTAGTAGTAGTAAATGGGCATTCGGGATAGATATTACGTCTATAGACTTAAGTAATGGTTTGCTCACATAACTGCATTCAAAATAGTACTCGTATGATAATATAATAATTGTAATTGTATTTTTACGTTTATATATTTATATCCATATATTATTAAATAAAACCATGTTGACTAATGTATGTTGAATTATATTTGTTGAACAATGCAGTTTCATTACATGTAAAATATACGAATCCAACAACATTTGTTGTGATATTTTGATTTTTCATAAATATTGAGTTATCGGATGTATATTAACATGTAATGTATAGGCTAGGATTATATAAAACATGTTGAGTTATATGTATGTTGAGTTATATTTGTTGAGTAATAGGGTTTTTGTTAACATGTAAAAGATACGAATCCAACCAAATATTTTTGGGATGTTGAGTTATCGGCAATGTTGACTTATCGGCATGTCGAGATTTGACTGTATATATATGTGTGTGTGTGTGTGTGTGCACATGTAGTGGAACTCGGGTCCCGCGTCTCGGATCAAAGCCCAATAAAAAACATATCTTATAAAAACATGTATAGTTGATCTTATATAATAAAGTATACTAAATTATCGGCTCACTTTAAAATAATGGATTCATTAACATGAGAGCGGCTAGTAGCCACTGGCTACTGAGGGACATCAGAGCCATTTGGTTAGTAAACACTTATTTTAAATTCATGTATGGGATGAAAGGAATCCACCAAATTAAGAAAAAAAACACAATAATAATACATATATATATATAGTATTATATATTATTATATACATATACATATATCCTATTATATTCATTACATATCATCGACGGCATTTCATACAAATATATTATATAACACAACGATTGTTATACTACAATATATAACAATAACACTACAGTACTTGGAATGCAATATTTCAAATCGATTACAAATAGTAGTACGTTCGATTCATCATAATACAACGTTACCAAACATGCACGTATGTGTGTGAGTGCGTGTGTGAGTGTGTGTGAGTGTGTGTGAGTGTGTGTGAGTGTGTGTGCGATTGTGTGTGTGCGAGTGTGTGTGCGATGGAATAGTACGGTTAGCCACACCTGGCCCGCACCGATGTTCGCATGTGTGAAATGCACTATCATCACGATATAATAGTTATATATATATATATATATATATATATATATATATATATATATTAACTCTAGATATATCAGACTCTATATCTTATAATTTAAAAAAATACTAGTTTGGCTTTGTACTTACGTAAATACGTATAAGAATAATTCGATATCTCAGAAACTCGATATATCGTACATATTTTTAGTTAATTTGAATTCATATATATCGAGAGTTAATATATATATATATATATACCCAGATAATTAGAATACTATAGTTTTATAAAGGGTATATTTATAAATATGTGTGTTCGTGAATCATAACTTAAAATATCGCGAGTAATGAAACCTAATTGATTGCAATCAATACTTCGAGTATTCGCTACTGCTAGAGGCCACATTATTCGCTTAAAAAAGCGCATTTGCGATTATTCGCAAATATCTTATATACGTATACGTATATATATATATATATATATATATATATATATATATATATATATATATACGTGCACACACACATATAAATTTATAAATAAATCAGATTTATTATGTCATGTTGTAAAGCATGACATAATGAAAAAGTTAATAAAAAAATATTTTTTTTTTGTTTTCAAGAACTTTTTTTTTAGAACTTCCCCAATTATCATATTCTAGATAAGTAAGATTCTCATGAGTTAAAAATGTAAATATAAATAATTAAAACGTAAAATAATTAATATATATGTAATCGGTACATGTGTTTATTTCTTGCAATAGCCGAATTGTAATGATTAATGGTACACAGAAGTGAATATAATACGTATCCTCAAATTAATCATGTGAACTAATTAACCGCACAGTACTAGCATCGCATTAACATATAGGGGAGAATGGGGATACTTTACCTCTTTACAAATTAACCAAAATATATAATACTAAAATTATACATTATTTCTAGCATTAATGTTTAGTTAATTATAATTAATACATTGGAACCATTAACTATTTTTATCAAAACAATAATTATAGATAAATTAAAAAATGACTAATTTCTTCTCAAAAAAATGGGGTCACCTGAGCCATATTAATTTATTTTTAAATCTTAAATTATAATCCAACTTATAAAAGTAACCTTTTATTTCAATTTTTGACATACTTTATAATTGTACAAATAATAAGTTTAATATATTCTATAATAAAGAAAGGGGATTTGCCAGCTTGTAGATCGTTGATAGAACTGAAAATTGTAACCATATCTACCTTGTTATGCCTATTTAGGCTGTATAAATATATATATAAATATATATATATATATATATATATATAATAGTTAATAAATTCTGTACTATATTTTATTTGAAATTATATAGATAATGGGTCGACTTGAGCCACATTTGCGATAGCTCAAACTATGTAATAATATAATAATATATGTCGTTTACATTGTATACAATGTGTATATATAAGATGTAAAAGTAATTCTAATATGCAATTTTGTTTCTAAAAACGAAATTCAAGATATTAGTTTCAAAATGATATATATATATATATATATATATATTTATATATATTTATATATATGTCATGGTATAACATATATATATATGTTATATTAATATAATAGGTTATATACCTCTTATATTATATCCCTCTTTATTGAGCTAATAAAGTTAATAGTATAAATATAACTATTAATAGTAGAAATATTATGTTTCTTCGAACGGATTCGGTACTCTTCTGTACCCTTCGGTACCCTCCGGTACACAATAGGTATATATGTAGATTTATTACCTTTAATATCACGTGACTGTTAACCCACTACCCCCGGCGGAAAATAAAAATCATCATTTAAAATATTTCAGATCATAAAATGACGTTACATAATACGACATATAGGTACTGAATTAAATTTTAATAAGTGTTATATATTTATATTGATATCATAAAAATATGCTATTAAAAAACATAGTTTCTTGTATGAAAGTTAACCTCTTAATACATACTAATTATTATTTCGAGTAAATAATATATCTGATATAGGATATATATCATAACTTACTCTGTATACTATAGTGTGTATATATTTATATATATATATATATATATATATATATATATATATATATATATATATATTAATATAGTAACATTTTAATATTATATATGTAGTATTTTATTATTTTAGTTATTTTGAAGAATGATGAACATTTTAAGTTATACAAATTGGTATGCCGCAATATTAAAACCTGAATTTTATTAAAATTTAAGTTTAAATTATATATATATATATATAAATATAAATATAACGTTTATAAACGTATCATACTACGTTTTAATTATACAGCGTAGTACATAAATAACGAATTAAATCAATATTCACTAAGCATTAGAGTTCAGTGCGAGACAATTACTTCAACAAATAACAATAGGGCGATATTATAAAACGCTCGCTCCGTATAGAAATAATGCAGCGGTATAAGTCGGATATAAATAGGCCGTCGTGGCTATTAATAGATTTGATATTCGTTCTATAAATATCAATTACCGTTGAGACGTCGTTACGGCGGAGATGTCGAGATACTAATCAGCGATAAGTCGGGGTAAATTAAACCTAGAGCCGCCCCCCCCACCCCCCGCTCGGCGTTGACTGATTAATGGGGTCGATACGGAGCGTCGATTGTTTACAACCCATTATTAACCTGGCGATGGCCTCGTTATGAAATATGTAGGTCGAGGAATCTAAATCACCCGCCGCCGTGCTTATAGTATTTCCTTAACGATTCATTAAGGCAACGATCTCTCACGTACGGAAATATGTCTATACATAGATCATAGCTGCTAATACTACATACATACTACTATATAATGCGGTCAATTAATGATATAATATACATCGTTATATAGCGTATATCTATATGTGTATATACTATACTTCAATTTAATCTACATGCCACTTAATAAATATTACCGCTTATTCGACATTCTATAGTATATATGTTTATATTCTGTTAGATTCGAGTATTATTAAATACCTCATAACTCGACTTACTTAAATATCCGTTAATATCAGTTAATACAACTATCTCACACTCTATATACATCAAAATGCCAGCCTGTAAATATCGAATAAATGATAGTATACTTTATATATATATATATATATATATATATATATATATATATAATTAGAAATCTATTTTACTCTATTTGAATTATTTTGTATATTATTTTTTGTAACAATAAAACAATAAATCATATTTACCATTATTAGAATTTTATTTTAATCTGAATTAAATTATTAAATATTAAATAACACGTAATTTAGGAGATATATAATTAATAGTATTAATTTAATACAGTTAATCGCTTTCACTGGTTAACCATGAGAATTATCCTTATAAATTGACTATACATTTATATCATTTACCTAATATATGTATATATACATATATATATATAAATATATATATATATATATATATATATATATATATATATATATATATATATATTAACAATACATTAAAAATAAAATAGTATTAAGTGTTTATTAAATGTATAATAATAATAATAATAATAATAATATTTATTAGAAGAATTTTAATAATCATTTTTGTTTCCTTTAATTATAATAATATTTATATGTTTTCAAAATAATATGCCTATTTTCTGTTTTTGTTGCCCATTAATAGTATGGTATAGTATGGTATGGGAAAGTAACCGAATACGGACACTCTTGGTATCTCAGAAACCATAAATCCTACTAAAAAATTTTAATAAATAAAATATTCATAATTATATAAATAGTCTAAAAAAGTATATTTTATTTTTTAATTATTCAAAATATTGCTGATATATCCAATAAACTGATTTTTTTATTACGTTTATAAATTTATGAAAAAAAAATGTCAACTAAAAACCTTCTCAAGAATATACAAATGTATCTATATAAAATATAACACTATATTATTCAAAATAAAGTATTCTAAAATTATATTTATAATTTCTATATTTGCTATCAAATATTCATTAAGTTATAAGCATATATCTAAAGATCACATAAGTCCCTAATACAGATACTCTAGATATCTTTATACGGACACCATATATTTCATGTTTTTAAAAAATGTGAATAATATTAATTTAAATTTATATGCTGACGATACATCACTAACAGTTTACGCTAATAGTGATGTTGAACTAACAAAATTACTTCAAATATATATGGATAAATTAAAATATTGGTTCGATATAAATAATTTAAAACTTAATATACAAAAAACTAAAATACTTCCATATTTTAATACTAAACTGACTAATGATATAACAATTGACAATATAAAAATTGATATTGTAGATAACTATAAATTTTTGGGTTTGTATTTAGATACAAAATTATCATTTAATATACATATTGATAATTTAAATATGAAACTTTCAAAAATAATATACTTAATTAAAAGGTTATCATATTTAAATATTAAAAATTTGATTTTATTATACAACTCTTTGTTTTTATCTAATTTAACATATGGTATTGAAATATGGGGTAATATTTATAATTCTAATTTAAATATATTAAATTTATCACAAAAAAAAATAATAAGAATAATTAATAAAAAGATTATTGACAATTCAAAATTACCATTAATAAGATTATCGCATACATCAATTTTATTTTATAATAGTAACATTTTAAAACTTGATGATCTTATAACTTTTAGAAATATTTTAATTATATATAATCTTTTAAATAATAAATATGTTAACGATATAACTGATTATTTTAAATTTAATAGAAATAAAACCAAATTTATTTTACCACTTATGAAAACCAATAGATTCCAAAATACAATATTTTTCAAAGGACCTAAACTTTATAATTTAATAATGTTTAATAATATTTTAAAAACTAATACAATTACTCATACTTTAAAACTGAAGAAAGTATTAAAACCATTTTTTATTAAACAGTATTGTTAATTTTTTTATAAATATTAATTATTATAATTTTGGCAAACATCTTTTTTTTAATCATTCTAAAACAATTACACATATTTATTATAAACAGTATTACAAAATTTACACATTTTTATTATAAACAGTATTACAAAATTTAAATTATAAACAGTATTCAAAATAAACAATTACAAATTAAACAGTATTAAAAAATATAAAAATTATAAAAGTATTATAATCTTAAAAAAAAAACAGTATTAAAATTATAAACATGTTTACATTACAGTATTAAAACAAAATCTAAAAAAATTATTTAATTTATTGTATATTATTTTATCTTCATTTTTCTTTTTTTTCATATTACACTATCGCGATATTAACCTATTACATTTTTATGCTTATTATATAATAATCAATTATTTCTTTAACAGTTTTAATTTTAGTTTTTATTTAAACAGTATTAAATTATATGTCATATTGATAGTACACATTATTTAATTTTCTCTTTCTTTACAATTTAACTTTGAATGCCTATTCACGAATCACAACTTTTATTTTTATAATCTGTATCAACTTTATTTATATCTCCTTTATTATTGTAATTTTATATTTTATCTTTGTTTCTAATTTTAAATTTTATTATTTTCGTATGTGATTAACCTTTTATTTAATCATTTCATTGTTTTTTTTATATTAATACGATTTTATTATTATGTTTATCATTATTTCTATTTGAATGGAAATGATGATTTGACATTGCACATACTGTTAGGAGGTTTCGAATCAATAAAGCTAATCGCTTTCACTGATCCTCCTTAGACTTTGTCTATAAACTGAATTCATTCATTCATATAACTATCAGCGCTCAACGTATGAACTATTCTAATTTTCATAAAAATCGCCCGCGTCATAATATTAATACCACCAATAAAGCTAAATTTAATTTTTGTTATTATTTAGATACTTAATTTGTACTATTAATTAAAAAATAATAAAAATAAATAAATTATTAACTAATTAAATTTGAATAAATTGTTCATAAAATTAATTATAAATAATGTAATAGTAATTTGTCTAATTGATTCATCAATAATATATAGTTTATCTATTGTTATATATAGTGTCCATTTTATAACACAATATTCGGATATGGGTACCGAATACGGACACCCCCGTTATCTATGGAATTAAAAGATCAAAAAATTTGTTTTTTCTATAATCATATAATATTAATATATTGTAATTTTTGAATAAAAATAATGAGTCATAAAATGTTATGACCATGTATTGTTAAAGTGTCCGTATTAGGTTACTTCCCCTATATGTACTATATATATACTATATGTATAAATATAGTATCCGGGTGTTTCTTGTTCCAGGTATTACATATTCAGTTATGAGGTATATTGGTAACTATTGGTATGTACCGTTCTATGGGAATAGTATTACATTAAACTGTTTCAAAATAGTAAAACATTATAATATTATATATAAATATATATATATATATAAAACTACCACATAATTTAAATACAGTATATATACGGTATACTGTATACTTTTATAAAAGTACTATATATGTTGACTTATATATATAAAATATTATATATATATATATATAACAATTAATAACTATCAATATATAGTGACACAATATATATATATATATATTTATATAGTAAAATATAGTATATACTATAGTATATATATATAGTATATATAGTATATATAGTACTACATTAATACATAATAATAAATCCAGATGATATATTTTAATTTTTTAAAGTTTAATTTTAATTTTTGAATTTACTATATGTTTGAACCCATACGAATGTATAATAATATTTATTTATAAATAATTATTATTCACGTATTATTATAAAGATATATATGTGACAATATAGTGTCTATGAGATAAATATATTAATACTTCAACGGGCACACCCATTCTAACATAATATCGTATTCGGATTTCAAAAATTATACTAATAACAATATCTAGCTAATTTTCAGTTGATATATTGCGATTGTACATTAACCCGGATAGAAATGCTATATAAAGACAGTATAATAGCTATGTTTAGTATAGTATATTGAGATTCTAAAATAACTAATTTGTATACAAACTACCTGATCATATATACGGTTTAGTTATTATACAACAGAGGATCCATTTTAAATGAGCCTAATATATGTACAACTAATGAATGCATGTCAACTTTGTACTCACTGTATATGTTTATATATATTTCCATATGCATGTAGATTACAATAGTTTACCATACGTATACGTGTATGCATCATAGCCATGTGAATTGACCATTGGTCAACTTAATCTATTTGTATATTATTTTACTTTAATTTTTATTTATATTTATTTTAATATTTATTTGTAAATTATCAGAATTTAAACCTTATGTGTACATGTCCAGTGTCTCGATTACAAATAAGTAAATACATATAGAGATTAATTAAATATTTTTAATTATTAAAAAGTATAAATTGTAATATAATTAACTATTATATGTAGGATTCGATGACCTTTCTATATAAATCTAATTTATAAAAGTATCATTGATGAATAGAATTATTATAATAAGAGAAGCATAATAACAGCATAATATACTATTAAAATTAATAGCAGCATAATATTATCATAATGGCAGCATAATAGCAGCATAACAGCAGCATAATAGAATGACAAATTAATAGCAGCATAATATACATTTAATAGCAGCATAATAGCACAATGTAAACATTTGAGGCTCTAGCATATGCTGTTATGCTGCTATTATGCTTACCTTACTGTTTTCTGGGAACCCTTATCGTCCGAGCTGTTGATTTATGTTGAGCAACTTTTATAATACTATAGTATACTACATATCATATATTAGTCCATTTTATTATTTAAATGTATCAAATGATAGTGAATACAATTATACAAATGAAATGTTTTCTTTATGATAAGATTTACAAAAATAAGTTTCATATACTTTACAGTAATATAAGTCACCATACTTTACCATACATAGATCCTCGTACATGTATGCATATCTATTGTGTTCAATAATGTAAAACTATATAAATAACTAACAATTTAATTACAATTTATTGATAACAATTTGAAAACAACCAAATAACATATAAAAAACGATTTAGAATCTGGCATGCTCTGCAGAGTAAAAACAGAAGTAATAAATATGTTTATCTATTATAATGGATATAAAAATGTCTCTAATATTATAATATAATAATTATAATAAAAATTCCTCTAATATTATAATAACATAATTAGCTCTATTATAATTAATATAGAATAATAAAGTAATACTTATAATTATAATATAGATAATTATTATATTATAGTATTTTTTGTATTTTTTCACCTAGTATAATAGATAAACAATAAGTATTTATGACTTATATTTTTACTCTGCCAAATTATAAATCGAGGTTATAAAGTTGAACAGTATCATGCGATTATCCTTTTGAGTTATTTATCGTCGTGATCACTGAAGGTCAATGATGGTAAATAAGGTTATCTGAAATGTTAATAACAATATGCGATCTAATTTGGTTTCATAAGATCACGAGTTGTATGTTTAATGGCATATCTAAATATAGTAATGCTCGGCTACACAAGCGGCTAACCATATCTTGATTTTCTGCAATTTCTGACCAGTTATTATATCACCTTAAAGTAATCTTCCTTTACTTATCTTACATTATCTCCATCGATAATACTTATAAAAATAACGCCACTCTAATGTACGTGATTCATCTTATAATGTAGACGACTCAATTAAAGTTTATTATTTTCTACGTCGTATTATGTAATCATCTGTTAACTTGTTTACGATTACCCGATGATTTACCGGCAACGGGTTTTACCCACTATATTAGTTTTTAAATATACTATTTTAGTATATTCTACAATCATAAGATTATATTATACACGTTTGTTATTGACTTATAATTGATATTCACACGTGTTTGTTCTAAATTCGATATATTTCTATTATCACAACGAATGTAGGTAATATCTCAGTAGAATGTTCAAGAATAAGTTATAACGTATACGTTATATTTTGTTATACCATGATGTAACTTATTCTTGAACATTCTACTGAAATATTACCTACATTCATTATAATAATATGTATATATTAGCCTTCTATTCACATTTATTAATGGCGGTTTAATATAACTATATTATACATAGCTATACAACATTTATAATATATTAATACTATAATATCACTAAAATATCAATTATAATCATGTTTATATTTATAACTACACATATTGTAATATAATTTCGATATAATGTTATATTAACATAATTACAAAATAATATATATATATCAGAAATTATACAAATAAAAACGTGTATAATAGGAATGTAATACCTATATGTATACATCTGTTTTGTAAACAATATTATATAATTAATGCATTTTTATATATTTAGTAAATATATTATTTACTAATTATATAATGTAATTTTATGAAATTTCTATATATATTTATCAACACAATATCTACTTCACTGTATTCTAACACTTTATCATACTATTGCGATAAATTAATCATTGCTACATAAATTATAATAGTATCGTTAAATGTTACATATGTTGTGTATTTAAAATCTATTTATTTAGAGTGGTATTCGTGATATATATATATATATATATTTCTAAAAATATTAATTAATATGTTTCTATAATATAATACCTAATACAAATATGCTGATAATGATTACATATATTTTAATAAAATAATAATATTTTAATATATTTTAATAAATCTTGTCACTCATGCGAATTAAGCATTATTTTAAAATAGTTGTAAATATAGGATAGTAATATATTATGTATCAACACTGTATGTGTTTACATATATATATATATATATATATATATATATATATATATATATATAATGCCTTGGAATTTATTTACACATTCCATGCTACGCTATTTGTAATATTTGAATTGTTAATTATTTAACACCATTAAGAATGTTGTTAACGTATCACTGTTTTCTATGTAAATAACTCTAATAATAAATCAATAACCTATAGGTTATACATGTATGTATGTATATCGTACTATATGGCATAGTTTTAAATATTATTTAATTAAAAATACTCGTTCTTGTAATTAGATAAATCCAAAAATATAAAAACACTAATGTATTAATAATTAATAATTAATTGCTTTAAAATTAAGGGTAATTGTCTCGATAAGCTTTAGATTCTACAAAAACCCTGGTTTAAACCTATATCTGATAATAATAATACATAAGACATTGATAATATACCCATAGGTAATATATGCAATATTATATACTTTATATATAAAGAATATTATGTAAGTATACTTATATATTATTTGTTATTGTGATATTTTATTTTGGTGGAGTCCTTTCATCCTGAATAGGAATTCGGATAAAGTTTTCACTCGGCTCTAATGTCCTTTAGAAACGGCTCTCGTGTTAAGGCATTACAATTAATACACATATCGGAAACGGAGTTACGGTAAATATACGAATAAATGAAATAAAATACATCGTATCGATAATATTCGCAAACTTCGCAAGCAACATTAGATAGATGAACATACGTGTTAGTCTTGTACGTCGTACAGTTAATGAAAACACTCAGTGAGTAAATAACCCTCTTTATTGTTTAGTATCACGTGATGAAGTAATGCAACTAATGCGCATGTGCGTGATGTACACTTCCTGTTGACGGTTCTATTACGTAATGCGTTTCTACTACTATAGTATACATAAGTGTACGAATGTGGACGTTATGTCACTCAATTGGTGGTCGTAAAACTATCGAGATACATATAAGATGAAATATATTAATAGATTATACAGTATAAGGGTTATTATCACGTGTCATTCGACACATAAAATCAAAGCGGGAATATTAACCGTGTATATAGAGGTTAACAGTGTAACAATGACGATTGTTTAATCCAATCTAACAAGTGTATCTAATGAATTCACTAGTTATAAATAGTGTCGGTAGGTGGCTATTCATTAGATCTAATTAGTTCACATAAAATTGTATTATATTATACCAATGTTTAGATCCATATTAATGATATTACATTTATATATATATATATATATATATATTTATATACATATATATAAGGTATGATATATGTATTAAACACTTCCGTTTGCAGCATAATAAATTGGTAATATAACGACTGTAGTCACATACATCGATCGTAAACTGCGGCACTAACTGCAGTACCCATATATTACCTATAGGTATACGATATGTATATAGGTCATATAGGATGCATGACACACATAAACAGTTATATTCATCTATATATATATGTATGTATGTATAAACTCTAAATTATAGAGTCTAAATGATGTTCCAATAGAAAGATTATATGCACTTAAAGCACTTTTAAGGCACATCGATGTCCTCAATAATGTGAATAATAGTATGCGTACCTATTGCCATTATTTATTGTATAGTTGGTAATATGCGTATATATATATTGTATATAGATAAATCTATAATATTAGTATGCCCATTTATATTTATTATTAATGAATAATTATTTATTTACAAATTCAATTTATTATTCAATATAATTCTTAATATTAAAAATTCGATGTATTTAAAATGTAATAGTATTAATATGTATTAAAATATGTATGCAATACAATACAATACTATTTTACACTTAACATTGATTATTATATCGTATCGTCTGGGGTCGATGGCTCAGTGGGACAACCAAAAGCTAGTAAGCCAGATCTCGGGTTCGACTCTAGGCAGTTATTATTTTTCTCTTGTGTTTATCAAGAACTTAATAAACGATAAATCAAAGCACAAGAAAACAATGTTACTATTTGTATTGTAATGTCCCTCACAGTTATTAATAACATGTATAAGTCTATGACTTCTTGAGGGGTCCATTTGTTTCCGCTATTTATATTGTACAATATTGAATACGTATTCAATATATATATATATATATATATATATATATATATATATATATATATTCGTTATTTAAATAAATAAGTGTATCTAATAAATTGTCATCTAGTGATATTATGTATAACTAAAAAGGGGAAATCTAGGGGAAATCTACCCAATTACAACTAATTGAATTCTATAGGGACATTATGAGGTCAATGAATAGTCATATATTCGCTGATGTTGCTTATATTGATATGGCAAAATCATTTGACAAGGTATCACATACTAAATTATTACATAATATTTATAATATTGGTATATGTGGAAATGTGTATTCCTGGTTTGAATCATATCTCAAAAATAGGTTATAAAGAGTTAAGGTTAATGATCAATATAGTGATTTTACTAATGTAACTTCAGGAGTACCACAGGGTTCTGTGATAGGTCTTCTCCTCTTTCTGATTTATATAAATGATCTACCTACTATTTTTAAACCACAAATAATCACCTCACTTTTTGCAGATGATGCTAAAATATCAATTATCTACAAATCTATAGATGATCGGAAGGTTCTGCAATCAGGGTTATTTGAACTATCATCCTGGATGTGTAAATGGAACCTTGAACTTGCCATTCAAAAATGTTCAATTATGACATTTGGGAATTTCAATACACATTCGTATACTATAAATAATATTCAATTAAATAGTCTAACAGAGTTTAAATATCTTGGAATAATTTTTAACACTAAACTGACATTTGACACTCATATAAACCAAATGTGCAGTAAAGCTTTTAATATTCTGAATATTATATTTAGATGCTTTATTATTAATGAATATTGTTACCTAACAAAAGCCTTTATAACATATGTTAGACCTTTAGTAGAATATAATTCTTGTATATGGAACCCTTATAATATATATGTAGGCCTAAAAAATAAAATTGAAAAAGTCCAAAGGACATTCACTAAAAGGCTTTTCTATAGATGTGGTATACCATATACAAATTATGAAAATAGGTTATTATTTGTAAACTTAACTTCATTATCTCAACGCAGATTACTGGCTGATCTGATTCTTGCCTATAAAATTATAAATGGTCTAGTTGATGTTGATTTCTCGGGGCTACTTGAAACGTATTCATCAAGAAGTCGAGGTCCTTCCATTAAAGTTCGAAAAGACAAATGCAAGACTAATGTTACTCTGAATTATTTTATTAATCGTATTTCAACTCCTTGGAATTTGCTATCTAATTATACGTGTTCAGCAACTTCGGTCAATCAATTTATTACAAGGCTTGATAATTCATTGTATTAATATTTAAATTTTATTTTATTTTATTAATTTTTATTATTCAATTATTATATTATTTTATTTTTAGTTTTATGGGGTTAATTTATTCGGTTGCATTCTCTTTATCATTATTTATCGGGTATTACGGGTGTCAGTGGAAAAACTCTTGGGTCAAGTTTGTACCCCCAAGGCACAGGGATTGAGGACCCCTTTCCATAAAGTTGATACGGTGATTAAGTGCTTAAGAACTTATTCAATTGCATCTGAATAATTCCCCTTTTTATTATTATTTTTTATTATATCATTTGTTAATTTTATATCTTAACCATATATAACATGGCATTTATAAATCATTATATATATTCGTTTATATTCGTTATTTGTTTTTTATTATTATTATTGTTTTATGTATTTTATTTGTTTTAAACAATAAACTATATCTATCTATCTATCTAACTAGTTCAATTAGATCAATGTGTTGGCTTTGAAGTGCAATATATTTTCTTCACAAAACCATATGTATATACACTAGCTAAGCATACATAATACATGTATAACCGTTACTAAGACCCGCGCGTGAACTATGAAGATAAACAGTATTGATAGTCTATTAAAGATAGCATTACTTTAATTATTATCCATAGGAATATACAGATGTGCAGTTATGTATGCTCTTAATGGCGCATGTATACATTATATATATATATATATATATATATATATTATCCTATATTTAGTATACCGACAATATTATTTTTTAGTGTACTCATTATCTTTGCCGGTATCTTACTATTAGTGCATGGCGCGTTTTTTTCACCACCAGAGCGCGCGTCTTCTGCACATATCGGTCACTGAATAATAAAACAAGTGTACCTAGAATACACATCACGTGACATGGCTACGAATTCGAGCACGTGATACGAGAGCGCGCGCCTGTAGTGCGTACGCACACACGAGCGAGGCACACCGTGTGCGTGTGTGTGTGTGTGTGTGTGTGCGTGTGCTTCCGGGAAGCCCTCAGTACCGTTACAGCTGCCTGCGTAGTGAACGAGTAGATTATCATCCGATAATCCGCTATCTAAGTCGCAACCTGTATCGTATACACGATTACTATTATAATCTAGTACGGATGCTACTATAGTAATATATATGTGTACGAGTTCGTATATATAGATACTATTAATTTATTTCATAATTCATTTAATTGAATTTAATCAAATACGATAACCTAACTATATATATATGTATATATATATATATATATATATATATATATATATATATATTAATATATTAATATAGTGTGATAGAGAGGAAAATTACTTAAACTCCTCTCGATAATACATATATCACACTATTAAATCATAAAATATATATTTTATATATTTATATATTTTACCATATATTTTATGTATATATACCCTTAATTTATTTATACTTAGCGTATAGGAGTATATATTTATTTTCTTTTACATATTTTGCATATGATATTGAAGTTATGCTAGTTAAATGATTAGTTACATATGTATAATATACTAACACCTCGGCAATATGTATATAAGAAATATCTGCCAGGTCGTATATATCAATTGATGTATATTGTACACTATATGCACTATACTGTGTGTTTTAAAACTTAACTGAACTTATGTTTATTTAAATATCAACTTAACAAAATAATATACTACAAAATATAACTTTGTGGCTCTATTATTAACGGTAATATGTCGCTTCAAATAGATATTTGTATTATTGTTAGTATCGTTATAATGGTTATTATTATTTCCTAGGGTACGTGGACACTGTCCATTGGCCAGTGAGAGGTGACGTATTCGATCCCGGGTAGTTTTGTTTTCTCTCTTGTGTTTATCAATAACTTAAATTAAGAAACATAAGAACAAATTTTACTATTTGTATTGTATTGACCGGGGCTTCTCACAGTTATGTATAACATGTATAAGTGTATGACTTCTTGAGGGGTCCATTTGTATCCGCTATTTGTATTAGTGCACGACACCATGGTTCAATAATTACATATCGTTATTATTATTATTTAAATATATTCTCTGATAATATTTCCGAGAAAATTAATCGTACATATTACGACATTTTTTATAAATAAATATATTTATTGTATACAATCTTACATATAAATACAATTTGTATATATCTATGTATCTATCTATGTCCTACATCACATGTGACATACGACATACGTGTACTATAATGTATACACCGGTAGGCTCTCTCGTAGTGATAGTGTGTACCATATCCGCATTCTCAGCCTCATTACATCTGCGTTTGTATACGCCAGTCTAATTTTAGTCAGCGCCATCGATATTTATCACGTGCCTAATTGCATAATACGCCCATATTACGCCCATAAATAGAACGCGCAATAGATAAACAAACATCTACAGCCCGAAATAGAACGCAGTGAAGTGTCTATTTAATAGTGTACGTTAGGAAACATCATGCACGTATCCTGTCTAGTCTTGTTTTTCGAACGTCCATTGATTTATAATAAAACATTAATGCATTTAAGAATACATTTATATATATATATATATATATATATATATATATATATATATATATATACATACACATATTATATTTATAGATTTATATATGCAAGTATGTATAAATAAATATATACAAAATAAATTATCGAATCATAAATAATAAAAAACCATTTAAAGTAATCCTTGAATACCGAGTGGTAACATTTGTTTGTGTAAATAATAATAAATAACAATACAAATAAGTAGAACAGTATGAGTATGTTATATATAAATAGAAAATGAAATATAAATATGCAAGGTTTATTATAAATAAATATTATCTTTTAAAATTGCATAAATTATATTAAATAAGTAAAATTGGAATTAAATTAAAATATAATTAATATAGTTATATATAACCTTATATATATTATGTAGATAGTGTGGTAATCAATGAGAATATATTCTATAGAATAGATTATCTTAAAAGAATAATAATATATTTTATTTTAGACACCCCTTATACATATTATACACATATTATTCATCATATATATTAATCAAATATACATTATGTTATAACATAATGTCAATAATCTGCATGTAATGCCTCTAGACTTATGCTATCAAACACTTATACAAATATCTAGTATTTTTCTGAGTAAAGAATAATAATATATTAATTCATATATTAAATTGAATTAAATTAAATGTATCATAAATATAAATAATATATTAATATTAAAATTAATAATAGATATAATAAATATAATATTTTTGTGAAAAAAGCTACTATATTTAAAATAAATGTATTGGAAATAAGTTATAGTCACAAAATAGACATAAATATGTTATGAATAATTGTAGTAGTCCAGGAAATTACAACCCAATATTTATAAAAAAAAATCTTGTTATTTGCTTACTGATTTAGTAAGTTATTGATAATTACAAGATAAAAACATCCTGAAGTAGAATCTGAGATATTTAACTTTTAGTCCACTGCATTATGGACTACTGCACCATGAACTATTGACCCCATTGGGGAACAACAACTAATGTCCGTTGAATCATAGGTTTCGTTATATATAACTTTTAAGTTATACCTGAAAGTCATATATTTAATAATAGAGTAATATTTAATATTACTCTATATTAGAGTAATATTTTAATAATTAACTATGCTCACATTTATTAATAATAATGTTTAATAAAGAATCTGATTTATGGAAAATATCATTTTAAATTATTATTGGTTTACGAAATAATCATATGTATATATACATATTATATATAATACAACTATTGTATACATTGTATACTATTGTATACAATATATATTTGTGTATATTTACACGTAAATATATATATATATATATATATATATATATATATATTATATATATTATATACAATATGTTATAATATATAATTAGCAATATTGCATGATTAATTAATAAATGCATTTTAGTTAATTTATTTGTCACTAAGTTCTATAGTTCTAAAGTATACTATAGTATATTACTATACTCTTTAGTATACTATATATAGTATTATTTAATCAATTAATGTAACAACATATTAAAGATATAGCTTTTCTATCCACTGTATACATTGTGAATATCGCCATATATATAACATTCATTGAAAATTATAATTATAATCTTTGTTATTAATTATTTACAATTTAAATGTAACCTTTTCAATATTGTTAAATAATTATTTTTTAAATTGAATTTAAAATACTATACTCATATTATTTAAAACATGTAGGTAAATAATCTATTGAATAAAATGTATAATATTAAAATAAGCAGACGATGCAGTTGAACAATTTAAATGAACACAATAATATATCTACTATAATCATTGTTAAATTATACTCACGTGGTATATTGATATATATGACACCCTATAGAATATTAATAACACTATGAAATGGTATATCATATATGAAGATTATTACTCTTTTTTAAATTTGTTTAATATAAAATCTAAATTATGAATTGCAATAAAAATACCTACTAAAAAAGTTGTCAAAAATATCAACAATAATAATAATCGCCAATTAACAAATGATCTAGTAAATCTAACATAATTATTATATATATATATATATATATATAACTAAATATAGTTAATTATCTATATGTATATACTATTATAAATACTGTTAACTTTTTAAATAATACATTTTAGAGTTATTTTACTAATTTAAATTTAATTATATATATATAATATATATAATATATAGGGGAAAGTAACGAATATGGACAGTGCCCGACTATTGACACTCTCGATATTTCATTAACCATTAATCCTACAAATAATGTTTAATTAATAAAATATTCATAATTATATAAATAGTTTAAATATGTATTTTGTATTTATTAATTATTAAAAATAGTGCTGATATATCCAATAAACTGGTTTTTTTATAACTTTTTTAAATTTATGAATAAAAATTTCAACTTAAAACCTTTTCAAGAACATACAAATATATCTATATAAAATATAACACTATATTATTAAAATCTAAAAAATGCTAAATATTATATACATCATTTCTATATTTGTTATCAAATATTAATTAAATTATAAGCATATATCTAGAGGTCATATAAATCCCTAAAACGGACATCCTAGATATCTTAATAAGGATACCCTATATATATCAAATATTATTTAGATACTTAACTTGTATTATTAATTAAAAAAATAATAAGCATAAATAAATTAATTACTAATTAAATTATATTAAATTATTCATAAAATTAATTATAAATAATGTAATTGTAATTTATATGATTGGTTCATAAATAATATATAGTATATATAGTGGCATATAGTATGTCCGATTCGGTATCTATTCCGTATCTAATTAAATAATAAGATTAATTAAAATCACAATAATATCCATAATCATATAATATTAATATATTGTAACTTTTAAATAAAAATATTGAGTCATAACAGGTTAAGACCATTTATTGTTAAAGTGTCCGTATTAGGTTACTTTCCCTTATATATATATTTATAAAATATATAATTATTCTTAAATTATTAATTATTATAATAATGTATTTAATACTTTAGTCTCATAGATATTGTAAAAGCATTGATTGATTGTTAAATTAATATTGTAATTGTCTTTGTTTATTTTAATTCGAACTCTGCATTGTTATTAAGAATTATACTTCTTCTTTTCCGGAATTTTAAATATACATGTAGATAAAAATAACATAAAACTATAATAATACAAATTAATTTTAGAAATTTAAATGTTCTAATATAATCATAATGATTAAATAATACACTATACTTGTGTAATAATAGATATAAATGTTAATAATAGAGTTAATATTAATGATGAATTAAATTAAAATGATATAACTGTTACTAAATATTAATTATAAAGTTGATCGATCGAAACATTTTGTATTACATAATTTATATTTTGTATTACTTAACCGATTTAAAATATATATATATATATATATATATATATATATATATATATATATATAATTATAGTTATATAATACTATTCAAATGTATGTGTATTATTTAGCGCGATAATTTATGAATATCCGACGAAGAATATATGTGTTTCTTACTAGTTGATTAATGTACACTTGCATGGCGTTATACGTTAGTATATGGTGGCATTACTAAATATGTGTATATATATACAGTCAAATCTCGATAACTCAACATGCCGATAAGTCAACATTGCCGATAACTCAACATCCCAAAAATATTTGGTTGGATTCGTATCTTTTACATGTTAACAAAAACCCTATTACTCAACAAATATAACTCAACATACATATAACTCAACATGTTTTATATAATCCTAGCTTATACATTACATGTAAATATGCATCCGATAACTCAACATTTATGAAAAATCAAAATATCACAACAAATGTTGTTGGATTCGTATATTTTACATGTAATGAAACTGCATTGTTCAACAAATATAATTCAACATACATTAGTCAACATGGTTTTATTTAATAATATATGGATATAAATATATAAACGTAAAAATACAATTACAATTATTATATTATCATACGAGTACTATTTTGAATGCAGTTATGTGAGCAAACCATTACTTAAGTCTATAGACGTATTACCTATCTCGAATGCTCATTTACTACTACTACTACTACTACTACTACTACTACTACTTTAAATATTAGATTCGTATTATTACGGATTTTTATTATTGGATATCTAAAATACATTCCAATGTTTACCTTTGGGATTATATTTATTCGCGCCATTTTAAACCAACATAGCGGTTCTGTGTATGTATCCGCGACACTGTTACTAAACATAGCGTCCCTTTGTGTGAATAGGCGCCAATGTCAATCAAACAACCCCGCCCTTCGTATGTCTTGACCATTAATTATTATTATTTAATTTCTATATGTGATAATTATCTTAACTTATTGTCAATGTTAACTACTATATATCACAAAAACATATATGTTCTAGTGATATTGAATTAAATAGTTATAAAATGTCATTCTTGAGAATTTCTTGAGTATAGTATGGTGACTATTTCTAAATTATAAACATATATGTTCTATATATTGGATAATTAATATGTATTAATATTAATTATTCACATATAAAATTAGATGGTACATTGACATGGAATTAATTATTATAAGAGTATTTATTCAGTTATAACATACATTAAGGATATTATATAACATTGCATGAAATGTTATATCACCATAACACATACACAGATTATGTAAAATACTTTTTAAAACACAAGATAAAAATGTAAACAATATTAAAAATAATATTTGTTGTACAAAATGAATTATATATACACTACATGTGTGTAGTAGTAATAAATAATATATTATATCTTTACTATAATATAATTACTTATAGAATGCATATATGCATGTATATATTGTATAATATATGTAAATATATCATTAGTAATCAAAACAATCAGATATATAATTATACAGATTCTAAAAGAATTACAGAATACTCGAAATTATCTAATTAAGAATAATTTAAGTGACGATAATTGTTTATTACATATTACTCATATTATAAATACTTTTAATAAGCATGTTGATAACAATTTAATACAAACAAAAATGAATAATTACTTTAACAAAAAATGAATATAGCACTATTCCTATACTTTTTATTTATTATAATTATTATTTTAAAAGAATATACAATCTATATACTTAATAATAATCATAAACCATCATTAGGAGTAATATACTATTAGTAGCGTAACTAAAATACCATTATAAATAAAAATAAAATTATACATCCGATAACTCAATATACTCGCTAACTCAACATGAAAACTCCGTCCCGTCAATGTTGAGTTATCGAGCTTTGACTGTATATATATATATATATATATATATATATATATATATATATATACACACACACATACATACATACATACATACATACATACATACATACATACATACATATATCTACAGACACGTTGTATTACGTAATCACGCTGTTGACGTATGACGTCATAACTTAACACCGCGCTGTCTCCACCTCGTCTAACATATTATCTCCATTCATAACCACATACACAACCACACACATACACAATCACACACACAACCACACACACACAACCACACACACACACGACCACATCGATGTTTATGCGGTAACGCGTATTCGGCTGCAGGAGATTATTTACGAACGGATTCGTGTTTTTATCGAGCGAGGTCTTCCTTAACCGATTTATGCCGACATCTCTCGACGCTCGATATCGTATGCGCATGTGACCGTGTCTGCGTGTGTGCGTGTGTAGGTATATGTGTGTGTGTGTGTGCGTGTGTGCGTGTGTGTGCGTGTGTGCGTGTGTGTAACCACTGCGCATAACTCGACCTTGATAGCTAGCCGTTGTGCGTGGGAGTTAATTTATATCTTTGTATATATTTATATTACTAGAGTGAATTCCTCGCGCAGAATTCGTTCATCGCTTATTAAACGTGTATGTACGAGCGTCCTTATACGATATTTAATTTCAAAACGACATTTTTAATAAACATCTGTAACCATATATCAAATTTACTACGATATTTATGTTTTACATTATGTATAGCTATATATTTGTTTACATTAATGTCTAAATATACCTACTTCGTAATAAGTATTATTATTATTATTATCAGATTTAAGCAATGCCAAGGTAATTGTAGAAACAGTGTTGCTTATCGAGACAATTACCCCCTTATTAACATGATAAGTTTCATTATAGATAATAGTTATAAATAAATAATAATTTTATAATATTATAAGATAAGATAAGATATATTTTATTATTGCAATCATTGCAAGAGAGAAAAAAAACAATAAAAGAACAAATAAAATGTTCAGAAGATTTTCGAGGTATTTAACCTTATGACTTCCTGTTTACATATATATGATAAAAATAAATAAAATATATAATAAAATAAAATGAAACTTATCATGTAACTAAATGTAATCATCATATAATAATGTAATCATGTAATAATATAATAATATAAATAAATGATAAAAGTATAAAATTAAAAGCTAATAAATACATCAAGTATTAAATAATCTAAATTAAAATATAACATAGTGGAACTAAATATGAGAAATCCAACAGTTAAAAGTAAAAGAAACAAGAGAAAACAAAGAGAAGAAATAAGAAAATATATTTAAATAAATATAGGTTAAACAATATTCGATGTTCATACAGAAAAATATGTAACCCAAAGTAATTTATTTAATGTTAAAAAATGTAAAAATAAAATAGAAGATAATACAATCTTAAAATCATATATAATAATTTTTAAAAAGTCAGTTTTTTATAATGTCAAAATTTAATATAATGTCAGTATTTTTATAGTGTCAAATAAATGAAATCAAAATTATAAAAAAATATTATCATAAGTCAAATATATTAAATAAAAATTTAAACTAAAAATAAATGCATTAAAATAGACTAAGTATTATATAAAATTATTTTAAGATTTTTACAGAATAATGATAAAGAATTTGACTTTCTTATATCTATACTTAAATCATTCCAAAGTCTTGGTCCGAATGTAATTAAGGTATTATTCATATAATTATATTTAAAATAAGGTAGAATAAAATCACAGTTACTCCTGGTATTAAATCTTTTTTTAGATGTCAATGTAAAATGATTTAAAATAATAGGATGGCACAATTTATTGAAAATTTTATACATGTAAAGTCTTATACTTACAAATATCATATAAAGATAATATTTTATTATCCTTAAATAAAGAAACAGTTGAAAAAAAATATATACTTTTTTATTGTATATATACGAAGTATACTTCGTAATATATATTACGAAGTACACCCGATACAAGTATTAAGGTGGGTGCAAGCGGAGTCTTATTGCATCGGGGTCGATGGAATGGGAGCCCGCTAAATAGTTTAATTTTTCAGAAATTAATTTATTTTTTAAATTTAATTACATATTATTAAACATTAGTATAAATATTTATTTAAATATTTATTTATATAAAAAATCATATTGAATAATTTGTGTTCTTATCTAATCTAAATGTATTGATTTGAGACCATATTTTATTTTTTACCTGCATAAAATATTATCTCAACACGGCCTTGATATACATATATATATATATATATATATATATATATATATATACTTACTTTCTTACTGGGTCGAGCGGGTTGCTCGAGCATGCTGTTCGATGGCTAATGCTGTGGGAACGCCACCGTTTTAGTTCAGGTCTGCTTATTTTATTTTTTTTTTATTTTTTAATTATTCGCAGCTATCCTACATATCTTTATGTTACTCCCCTATCTACCACCCGGGGACCCGCTAGATGGCAGTTAATATCTCCATATCAGATATATATATATATATATATATATATATATAACTTTATTAACACATTAAATAAATGTATAAATATAATCTTAATGATCCTTCATAATCTATAGAAATACTATAATTATATAGATAAGTACATATTTAAATATAAATTTGAAGAATTAAATTAAAATCCGAATTAAATAACTCGTAATAGACTTAATTTATATAAGAAAAATGTGAATGAAGGTACTGAAATTATTGTTAATAAAATAAACTGATTAATTGAAAAGTAACGCGAAGATCGGTCACTATTCTAGCGACCTAACTATAGACGCCTACATAAGTGTACGCGTTCCACTGCGGACACTGCGGTACGAATGCGTTAAGAGTTATCATAAGGTAAACTAACTTAGGCAAATCGTGTTTAGGTTAAGTTTAGATATGGTATGATATACGCGAACAACATTTTTTAATGTGAGCGAACAATGACGAAATGTAGTGAACATTACTATTATATATATATATATTATGTCAACATTTAGTCAAATATTACATTAACAATTATTATTGTAAATAATTTATAACGAATATAGATGAAGAAAATATATAAAAAAGTTGCGAACCCTTACTTTTTTAATAATTGTTATCCCTAGCTCAACTTCTATTAGATATTATATCTGTTTTCTAAAAATATCATAACAAGTGAGAACACATTTTTGGTACCTGTTTTATACATTTTTTAAAATATTTCAAAAAAGTTTTCTCAAAAAATATAGTAAAAGTTGTCGTGTTACCTTTAATATTCTTTAGATATAAAAAATAAAATTCGTACATATATTTGAGTTTTATAAAAAAAATCCTAGAAATGTCTTTAATTTCATTTCTTTAAAAAAAAAAAAGTTATTGTTATTTTCCCTAATTATCATACTTAATTCCATGTGCTATTACGATTTCATAATACCAAATAAATTAATAGTATACCGTAGTGTACAATAGTGTACAGTATATATATACTATATATTAAAAGTAACTTTTTAGTCATTTATGAAATTCCCATCTTAAATTTCGTATTCTCGCCATGTTAAACTTAGAGGAATTAGCGACCCCTAGGATGGTGGTCAAATAGTGGTCAACCTATAGGACAGGTAGTCAAACATTAATAACAATAACGCTTTTACTTATTATATAGTATACTATAGTGTACTGAGTTCGCCAATATATACGCGTATCCGCGGACCCATGTTAATCTGGCTAATGATCAATCTTGCCCCGAGTGTATACCGCACCTTACAATCTATAAATAGAATAAGGTACATTACATCTACATTAACAACATACAGTAATAATGAATACTAATAACGTAGTTTATATATATATATATATATATCTTAAAGAAACATTATAGAAATGATGTAATTTCTATAATATTATAACTTAAATGTTGTGATAAGTGAAATATACCCGAGTTTATCCGCTATATTATTAGATATTGTTATAGCTAGCACTGTATGTTGTATACAATATAGTAATATAGTTATCACTATATGTTGTATACTATATATATATATATATATATATATATATATATATATATATATGTATATATATATATATACTATAGTTATCACTATATATTGTATACTATATATATATATATATATTAACTGCCTGTGTGGCTCAGTGGCTAAGGCGTCAGACACACAAGCAGTAGGGCGCGGGTTCGACCCTCGTCCGGACCATTAATTAATTTTATAAAATGGGTCTTAAAATATTATTTAGAAGTGATCTTATATAATTGTGTATAAATAAATGATCGGCTCTCGTTAAAACCATGGATGCCTTAACATGAGAGCGGCTTCGAAGGGACATTAGAGCCATATATGGTTATAAGTGAAAACTTCATCTAAGTTCCTGGATGGGATGAAAGGACTACACTAAATAAAAATAACAATATATATATATATATATAGCATAATATAGTAATACTCTAGTATTACGAAATCAATTAATCAATAAATAAAATCAATAAACAATAAAACTATAGTTATATATCTGTCCGGCGGTCCGGTGTCCGCTATACTAAAGTATTACATACTATATCAGTTCTTTTCTAGCCGAGTTATCTTTGCGTGCCATTAACGTATTGAACATGGGAGAACACGCGAAGCTAGGTCGGGCAGTATTCAATTAACACTATAAGTATGGCCGATAGCTGGGTTAAGCGATCAATTAATAATGCATAGAACATATTTAATTATCGATTTGAAATAATGTATATTAAAAATATTATCGATCTCTTCGAAATGTTATATTTAATCTTTGATAATATTAATATAAATTATAATTCATACAAATAGTATCCGCTGTTAATTATAATATTTTATAATTATAAATTATTATTACAATATACTTTAAATGTCTTCAATACAGTCAGGTAAATTAAAATAAAACTATATATATATATATATATATATATAATTATATTTCCGAAATACTGTTATTCAAACACTTAACTAGATTAAGGTCGCTATCTCGATTCGATTAATAACGCGTGTAATGCCGCATACACACACATGCATAACTATTAATACACACATCACCATCGTAATTATAGTTCGTTGACGTCACGTGATACCGATTACATCACGTGACGCGTAGTCACGTGACATCAACATCAGTCATGTCTATATTTAGACACGCGCACTGGATATTAGTTATGGTCACCCAGCTCGCAGTATTACCCCCTGTCAAGCAGTACTAACCCCTATATGACAGTAGTAACCCCTATCAGCCAGTATTAACCCCTATATGACAGTATTAACCCCTATTAGGCAGTATTAACCCATACCTGGCAGTGTTACCTATCTCGCAATATTGTCTATCTGGCATTATTATTTATATGGCAATAATAATAATAGAAAGGTTTATTGACTAAGTTGAAAACGATGGACGTTTATATGCGTCAAGTTGAAATAATAAAAAAAATAAATAATTACACGAATAATAATAAATTTAAAAAGAAGAAATTATAATGATAACATATATGAATGGAGTCGACATTTAAAAGTAATACAAGGTGATAGGGTCCGTAATTCATCGGGAAGACTGTTCCAGTAATAGAAGCAGCAACAGTGAAAGCAGCATATGCATATATAGATGATACAAGCGGCACAGAGAGTTTTATCAGCTCACATTTGCGACTTGGACGAGTAGTTACTCGAATTATGACTCCCATCTATAGGTATTCCGAAACTTTCATATAAATAGCTTTGTGAGTAATGCAAAGAAGGCGAAACTTGCATATATCTCGAAACTTCAACCACTTGAGATTCGCCATTATGGAATGTATATATATATATATATATATATATATATATATATATATATATATATGGTTATATCATTACGCTTTAGCTTAAATAATATGCGAACAGCTCTACATTGTATTGAATCGATTTTTGTCATCAATTTTTGTGAAATGTTAATGAAAAGCGAATTACAATATCTAAGTCGACTAAATACTAATGAATGTAATACTGATTTAGTTAAAGTAAATGTTAGCTTAGAACGCCTTGCCTATATTATACAGGAAATAATTAGCAGTGCGGACAGTGTTTGATATATATATATGAACTGAATATTCTAATGCATTATTTATAGTAAAACCTAAAGTAGTGATGGTATTTGAGATAGTAAGTGAGATAAGGAATAATAATGAGAGTAATTGAAGAAAGAGATCTAGAAAGTATAATACTATAAGTTTTAGTAATATTTAATGAAAGAGAATTACAGGAAACCCAAGAGATGAAATCATTGATACAGTTATAAATTGAAAGTTGAATTATGTCAATATCAGAACCTGGTGGAAAAAAAGTATAAATTTGTAAGTCATCAGCAAAGAGGTGATAACGAATATATGGGTATTTTTAAAAAATCAAATTAATAGGAAGAATATACAAAATAAAAAGAATCGGACTCAGTACTGATCATTGAGGAACGCCATGGGTGTGATCGAATAGAGTCGACAAAGATGACTTGATCTTTATCGAACATATTCTATTAAATACAAATGACATCAACCAGTTGTGAACTTGTCCATGAATACATATTTCATGTAGACGGTAAGAAATACTCCTATGATTTAACGTATCAGAGGCACTAGACAGATCAAGAAGAACCAAATAACAAGAATCCTTATTATCCATATATAGTATAATATTGTTAAACACAATGTTTAGGGCAGTTTCTGTACTACGATTGGGAAGGTATGCACTCTGAAAGCAATCCATAATATAGTTCGATATGATATAATAAATAAGCTGACGCGCAACTATGCGTTCCATAGTCTTAGAAATTGATGATAATTGCGAAAAAGTACGATAGTTGGATAGTTTTGAAGAATCGAGATTATGTTTCTTTAATATCGGAGTGATGTAAGCATACTTCATCGATTGTGGTATAATGGATGCAGATAATGATAAACGAATTATACCAGTAATTATATCAATTAGATAGGGAGATAATATACGAAGTAAATTAAGAGGAAGAGGATCAAGTGGGGAATTGGATTTCAAACAAGACATGATAGAAAGGACAACAGAAGAAGTGGGTAAATTAAAATAAGACCAGTGAGTATCAATGAAATAGGGTGGACTTTCAAAATAAATAGAATCTACTACAGGAAGATCTTCTATTATTTTTAAAACTTTATTTTGAAAAAAGTCAGTAAATAAAGAACAAATATTAACCCCTATCTGTCAGTATTAACCCCTGGTTGTCAGTAGTAACCCCTATCTGTAAATACTGTCAGATAGGCTAACATTGTCAGGTAGGTAGTATATTACCAGGCAGGTAATACTGCCATGGCAGTATTAACCCACATATGGGAGTGTCAGATATTATTCAGTGTAGGCTATCTGGCAGTATTACCTACCTGGCAATATACGACCTATATTGTAGTGTTAGTCTTCTTAAACTCGCCGTGTTATTAGTATGACCTCTGTGACCTTTGTGACTCCTGCGAATGTGCGGATTCATCATACTTAAACCAGCACTATAGTACGCGTGTAGGTTGATTGACATACTCCCGGCACGCTAATTTAGTCGTTATAACGGCGCAGTCGTTACAACCGATACTTAATAGTTCGTCGCAATAGGCAGCCATTCATTACTATATTTAGATTAAATAATACCGCACAAGAATATCGCCCGCAACTCTAGTACGTTAAGATATCGCCTACTCCATTATCATATCGTACAGCGAAACCTGACTCGTGAATGTCATTTAAATGTGTAGATTATATAATATTGAATGCCACCCACCACGTTTATTAGACCTATACTGTAAAGTAAATGTACACTGTACCTATACTATACTTAACATGAATACACTATAGTGTCTTCATGAGTTATGATAGTATACCACAATAGCTCAGTCGTAGCATGAATGGCGTTCAAGTTGGATGTATATATGTAGTGTATACACTGATCACTACACTGACCACTACACTGCTCACTACACTGACCACTACACTGACCACTGCACTTACCACTACACTGATCACTACACTGACCAATAAACTGACCACTACACTGACCACTACACTGCTCACTACACTGACCACTACACTGACCACTATACTTATCACTACACTGAATACTATACTGACCACTACATTGACCACTACACTTCCCACTAAACTGACCACTACATTGACCACTACACTGACCACTACACTGACCACTACACTGACCACTAGACTGCCCACTATACTGACCACTACATTGATCACTATTCTAACCACTACACTGACAACTACATTGACTACTACTACACTGCCCACTATACTGACCACTACACTGACCACTACATTGATCACTACACTGACCACTACACTGACCACTACACTTCCCACTACACTGACCATTACACTGACCACTACACCTGGTCAACGGGAAGATATTGAATTAAAATACCATGGAATTATATAGGAATATAAGATAAGTAGAAATATCTGACAACATAATAATAACAACACCAATAATCGCTACACAAACATTCACCCTGGCGGCATTCCATCACTTGAACTTTATCATTCTAGTTCTACTATTATCGCTAGGTGTAGGGTACCTGGAATATTAAGGTATATTTAATTAATGATTTAAATAACACTCAATAACAATTATATTAGTTTTCTATAATATCTTTTTTATAATCTCTTTAAATAATCTAATATGTACACTACGTATATTATTCACCTATATAATATAATATATATATATATATATATATATATATATATATGTATATAGATTTAATCTTATAACTATTTAGTTAAATGGATAGATATGAAGTATATTATATTGAAATAAAATAAAATGAAACGAAGCAAAAATACAGTATATAAAAACATGATAATAAATAAAGAATTGATTTACACGGGACGATAAAAAAAATCCTCCTAGAATATAAAACAAGAATTAATGGAAATAAGGAGAATGCGAAAGTGAAATAATACATATTTAATAAACCTTAATTTACGATGATATATATCTATGGCGAGATACATAATCCATGTACAGTGTACAATGTACAACGTACAACGTACAATAGACCGGTTCGTACTACATTTTTTTCTGAATTTTATAAACCTTCACATATATGACGATTATGTATGCTATGATGAATAAGTGTTTAAAATTGTAGACCTATATCTTAAATAGTGTTATGTCACGAGACCTTTATATTTTAACATTGAATACATATAAAATGTAACATGGGAGAGATATAGAAATAAGTTTTATTCAATTTTTATAAAATTGAATGATTTTTTTAAAGCTAACTATGGATATATTCTAAAAACATATATTACAAGTAGTATTAACAATACAAAATATTTTTCATAACAATCTAGATGCCTAAATTTTATAAAATAATTTTAGTAAAAAATTTTTTTTTAAAATCGTATAATTTAATATAAATAAAGTATTACAATTTAATTTAAAAAATTAAAATATATAATTTATAGATAATAATAATACAATTGAAATTAATTATTAAAAAATTAAAAATTATTTGTAGAAAATAAATTAATATCATTTGTAATTTTTTTTGGATTTTTATTTGAAATGTGAAATACAAAATATTTGTGTATATTTTTTAATTTTTTTAATTTAATTTCAATAAAAGATATTTATATCTAACTTATATCCAAAATTCAATAAAATATGATAATTCAAATTTATGTAAAGTATAATTATATATATTAATTTTAAAAAATTAATTATTTTTTTGAATTATTTTTTAATAAATACTTTGTAAAATGGTGTATTTTCTCGAGTTTTAGGAGAAATTAATATTAGTAATTTGTAGATATAAAAATGAAATATAGATATTATATTAATAGTAAATATAAATAATGGTATATATTATATTAATTCATTAAATATAATACAAATACATAATTAATTTTAAATATTTTTATTTTAAATGTAAACATCAAAGATAATAAGATGGTGGAATGACTATTATACATATGATATTTTAAATTAAATTTTAAAATAATAATTTATATTTCAAACTTTAAATGCTTCGTGACCAAAGGTAACTATATTTTTTATAAAAATTGTTAATACATATTATATTAAAATATAGATATGTATTATATTTTATATAAAGGATTACAAATGTATTCGAACGAACCGGTCTAACGTACAATGTACGTCGTACATTATACATATAAGTGCTGTTATATATACTTCGTAAGTTTATTCTAGCTATTTGCCCCGATCCAATGTTATATTATTATACTTAATAATTTAATATACATACACGTAATATTATAAAATATATTCGTAAATCAATCAATACTAGGTGCTCGTGTACCCGGATACTTCGATGACGTAATACATGTTACGTAACTCTACAACGATACCCTATGACTCACGCTAGATGTCGTGTTTACTCGGTTAACCGAGAGCTATATTACACCCACTGTACCCGACTGTACACGAGCGATGTAGACACGACTGTATACAACTGATGTACATATTAGGTTGAAGCGATGTATAATATGTGTGTACAATACACTGTACATTGTACATTGTACACTGTGAAATGTACAGTGTATATAATATATACGTGTATACACGACGTGTACATTGTATACTGTACAATAGCACGTGTGTACCCGATGTTCGTAACATTATGTACACATACGCATTGTACACTGTACAAACGTTTCATACATGTACAAGCGGTGTAAACAATGAGTGTGCATGTCCACCCACGCTCTCGTTATTCGAATGTTTATATCACTGAGATATTGTCTAGCCTTCCCAGGGGACTATGTTTTAAATTACATAATATATACATATATATATACACAACATACACGTACATAACGTAAACTCTATAATTCGACATATATATTAGGCGTTGCACTCGTTTCCACTGATGTTATTACGTTGTGTCGTGTTATTGAGTTACTGCCAATAACTTGCCGGGGTCACGTGGGGGTCAGGGTGTACGCTATGTTAGTATACGAGGTTAACAATGCCTATTGTTATATAATAGGATACCGTATTTTATTTTCAAAATTTATATATAAATCTATATAAATTACTTAGATCAATATCCAAACCTAGTAGATAATATATGTATTTTTAAAATAAATATATCTACACCATATATCACCACTATAATCTTCCCACAAATGCACTAAAATGTAACTAAATCATCACAATAGTGTATTTATATAGAATATATATATGTATAAAACAGTAATGTAAAAAACTTCTTGTGTGGCTCAGTTGGCTAAGGCGTCAGACACACAAGCAGTAGGACACGGGTTCTAGCCTCGTCCGGGCCATTAATTAAATTTATAAAATTGGTCTTAACATATTATTTAGAAGTGATCTTATATAATGTTGTATAAATAAATGATCGGATCTCGTTAAAACCGGGATATTAGATCAATATATGGTTATACGTGAAAACGTCATATAAGTTCCTGGATGGGATGAAAGGAATCCAACAACAACAATAAACATATACATATATATATATATATATATATATATATGCGATACGCTTTATTGATTCGATACCTCCTGACAATATGTGCACTGTCATATATTCATTTCGCTTCAATAATATATACATTATAGTATACTATACTTTATTAGTACGCCGGGTATATGTTTATAAGTATATATTTAATAGTAATGACTCACAGTATATATTTAATAGTGATATCATAGAAAAAATTATCCGTACCGTAATATTGATATAAATGAAATTCAATTTACAAATTCAAATATCATTAACGATCTCGTCGATTATGAATTATATTGAAGGAAGGTCAATAGGTCAAGATGATATTTCTATCGAACCTATTGTTAATTTTAATATAATTATCTTGAAGTTAATAGCTCTACTAAATAATAATATGCTACATTTTTCGCATTTCCCAGATAGACTAATGATATCTTATATATTATATAATATATATATATATATATATATATATTACATATAATTAAAAATAAAAATATAAGAATATGCGAGATTTATGGGACTATTCAAACTATCAAATGCCTATATTTATCCATCATATTATATGTTAGATAGTTAATAAGTTCAATTATAACCGAATATCTTTCAACATATATGTGTCTAGTTACGCTGGATAGTCGGTATGGGTTTGTTTAAATGTTGATATTGAAATATGTATTTCGCATGTTAAGCAATATGTAAAGGATTAACATGATCGTTGACATGATAAAAATATGTATGTAGTATTATTTTATGCAAAAAGTCATGTGATATACGTAATGATATACGGGATAAATATATGATATAGTATATTATATTATATATATATATATATATATATATATATTACTATATACTATAATATTTCTTTATAATGATGTTTTAATTATGTAATAGATACCAGGGAATTATATTTAGTGGGCGATCATGATTCGGATAGTTTTCATGTATAAAATATGATATGCCAATGTGGGATATGTTCACCGTTGCTCTTTAATAATTGGTTAACTTAATTAAATCAAAATATACTATAGTAATGATTATATATTATACAATATATTCTCAATATTTTTAACTGGTAAAGTAATACATAATCGTAGGAATTCTGATGATACAGCACATTTTAAACTGTACTAAATGCTTTGCAATTATTAATGGATTATTGTCACGAATTTTAAAATATAAACATTTACTCCAGAGTTAAGCTTAATAAATCTGTAATATTGCCTACATATCATTGTATATATATATATATATATATATATATATATATATAAACATAATACAGTTACTATATATAGTGATAGTTTGTTAGATATATATTGTTAGGTCATGTAAATATATTTAAAATTTTATTTCAGATGATTGATCTGACGATAATGATATGACTAAGTATGCGAAGTTAACATAGTAGCATATATATGACTAAACCTACTAAACCTATAGGTTTAGTTCATGTATAATGAGTAATGTATACAATTCTATATATATATATATATGAAAATTATTCTGATCAAAAATATTATACAAATATATACCTTTGTTGTATTTAAATCGTAAATAAATATGATATCTCGAAGATAAACTAGCATACAATAATGTGTATAGTATAATATAGTATATGTATACTATTAATTAAATACGAAGGATAGAACATCAATAATGTATCTTCATGATAATGTCGATAGTTGCATGGTAACTTTACGTGTAAAAATAGTATTGTAAGTCAGATATTCCGGGGTTAAAGTTCATCTACCGAAACAGCCGCTTCCGTGTAACTGATCTAAGTTAGAGGTTAAATCACTTGTACCTTATTGTTGTACCTTACGGCAATTTCTAGGTAATCTATAATCATTGGTGTCGGTGTGTGTATCTATAAGGATATCGACGGTATAATCTACGGATGATAACAAATAGCCTCGGGAATAATACAATAAATACTCATAATTCATTCGCATTACAATTATATCTTAGTCATTAATGTGTGCATTATATTATTATAATATTATAATGTCTTCGCCGCTCTTCGGTGTATTGTGTATTTATTTTTTTTTATTATTATATTATGCAATTAAAATGCCAAGGCTAGATAAAATGTAAGCATTTATTTTATTTTTAATATTGTATTTACATAAGATATAATCTTTATAATTATTATGGCCCAGACTAACCAAACACATTAGAAGTAGGTATAATTCTAATGTATACTAACACCTGGACTATGTATGTAGTATTATATTATTTATATGATCTTTATAATTATACATTTCTATATTCATTTTAATATTTTTTTTTAATTTCGTTATTATATATATTAATAAATATATACAGGTATATACTACAATAATACTACTACAACATATAATTAAAATATGGTAACTGATCTAGTTATAATTATTAATTGATACGTGTGTGTTTGTATGTGTATGTGTGTAAGTATATCATAAGTATGATATATATATATATATATATATTATGTGTACTTTTATTTTTTGTAAATCAACTAATAATACATACTATTATAGTCATCTAAATCCGGAACATTCCATTTCGCATACATTTTATGTCGTCGACGAATGAAGATCGATCGTGCTTTAATTCATGAAAAAGTCATTAAAATAATGAACTAGTCTTTATGTTTTATCAAGGTGATAAAAACCACGAGAACACTCCATTTGTCGCAATCTTGTCTCGTATCAGAATACAATAATAAAGATGTCACTCTACGCGTGTGTACACTGTACACACTGCACGATGTATCATGATCACCCACTAGCAGGTATTTACGACATGTCAGCTCTATAGACTATAATTATGGGGACGTCTGAACACTTTCTAAAAATAGAATTCTTTAAAGTTTAATATTCCGATATTTATGTCGTGTATATAATTAACACGCACAGTAGACTAAATCATTTGTTATGCGTTATTGGTACTTTATCTTAATCAAGTAGACCTATATGATATGTTATTATTTAACTAACTATATAGTCTATCCAATATAGATAACATTAATAAGTATAGTATACATCTATTTAAAGAGATTTTAGATTTCAATGTAAAACATTACTAGTATATATACTAGTATATAATAAGTGTACTTATAATACATTTAAATCTATCGATTCTATTTCACAACGGCATAAATATATGTCAAGATTATAGTTCAAGTACACAAACAGGAAATGTTTACATATACGTATATGTAAATAGATTCTATTTATAGAAATTAATCAAATCGTAAAAAATAGACTCGAAAGTGGGAGGGGCTTATATTCAATTTATAGAGATGATGATTAGTTGTATCTAGATTATCTATATTTAGATTCGAAACTCACTCGCCTTTTACACATTAACATATGTACACACACATAATAAACACATGTATATACATATATATTAATCCGGAAATAATTTATTGATCTGTCAATCACATTTTTTTAGAACTGGTCGAGTGGTGATCGAGTGGTAATCTAACGGTGATATATATATATATATATATATATACGTCTATTTAGAAAGAATCGTTAAATAGATTAGTAGGCGAATTACCTTTATAATTAAAACCACCATATTGATTATTTATACGCTATAATATATACATCTATGTACATAATTACTAGTTATATATATATATATATATATATATATATATATATATATTCTCTTTTTACTATAATTTATATATTTCTTATTTATATAAACTGTTATTATTTATTATATTTTATTTTGTATTAAACTGACAATTATGAACTTTCCTTGATAACAATTTTCAAGTATACATTTATTATAAATATGTTTATTCAGAACGATTTTCATTTACACGAATACAATTTACCAATAACATTAATTAAAAATTATATGTATAGTTCTAATAATATACAAAATTGACATTTTAGAATAATTATTTTATTGTCCTCACAATTTTCTTATATTTGTTATTTGTTATTCTTGTACTGTTGTTATCAAGTTAAGTGGGGAAATATCTATAGGTATTTAATGACTATAGTCATGCTTTGCTTTGTGTTTTCCTGAATATTTACACTCTATCTGACTCTAACATATCATATGTTCTATGTTTATAATTTTACAATATCATAATAAAGTTATTAAAAATGTATATAAGTATTAAGTATTAATACTATTATAATTATATTATTATGTATAGTATATTGTATATACTATCAATATGTGTGTGTAATGAATAAAGTATTTAATAAAATATGTATCTAATCAATAGCACCTTAATGAATTATTAAATTTGAATTTAAATAACAATATCGCATTCGTAAACATTATATTTAACTAAATTCACCATTAATATGATATAACATATACTTCCTAATTACAACATAACAAATACCATACTTGCAACATATAATACGTCACGTAAACTATAGTTTAGTATGTATATATATATATATATATATATATATATATATATATATATATATATATATATATATAATATACCTATTATAATCTAGATATCAAATATTTTCCAAAGGATTTTTCTTTGGAAAATCTTTGTAGATATTAAAAGTTGTATATGCGTATATGTTTATGTGTGTGTGCATGTGAATTATAGTCCAATGCATATTGCACACTGTGCATGTATAAGTGTATATACATGTTAGTACATATACGTGCGTATGTGGCTGTGATTATATGTGTTAATGTATCTATATGTATATATATGTATATATATATATATATATATACGCGTATATGCGTATAGTAATATGTGCGAGGGTGTATGTGTATGTGAGTGCGACTAACCATGTGTTCAATAATAGATATATTCGAATTACAATAGAGATACATATTTATTGTTTTTAGAAATAAATATTTAATCTGAATATCTGAGAAATCATCGCAACCTATATTAACATATTATAATAGTAGTAGTAGTAGTAGTAGTAGTAGTAGTAGTAGTATTAGTAGTAGTAGTAGTAGTAGTAGTAGTAGTAGTAGTAGTAGTAGTAGTAGTAGTAGTAGTAGTAGTAGTAGTAGTAGTAGTAGTAGTAGTAGTAGTAGTAGTAGTAGTAGTAGTAGTAGTAGTAGTAGTAGTAGTAGTAGTAGTAGTAGTAGTAGTAGTAGTAGTAGTAGTAGTAGTAGTAGTAGTAGTAGTAGTAGTAGTAGTAGTAGTAGTAGTTGTAGTAGTAGTAGTAGTAGTAGTAGTAGTAGTAGTAGTAGTAGTAGTAGTAGTAGTAGTAGTAGTAGTAGTAGTAGTAGTAGTAGTAGTAGCAGGGCCGGCTTAAGCATACTATGGGCCCCGGGCAAAAAAAACGTATGGGCCCCATAATAATTTAATAACATATTAAATGGGCCATTTTGGCAAAAACTAATATTTATAACTCTTCAATGTTATCATATGTTATCATTATACTAATTATTTTGTAATTTGTTTGTATACTTTAATCAATTCCTCATAATAATTTCTTTTCTCGCATATATATTTAGAGCAGTGGTTCCCAACCTTTTTTCACCGTGACCCTTTTTTTATAATTCTTAATTAAAAAATATACCATGACCCAATGACACATTTTATTTTGTTATTATTATACTTTAATCATAACATAATCATATACAAATTAATTTACATATATTTAAATATATATTTCCATCTTAAATTTTTCTCGACCATAAATCCAATTTGCATATAAAAGCATTTATATTATTTTTTAGAAATTGGATCAGGACCTACACAAAATACTCAATGACCCAATTATGGGGCATGACTCATGAGTCATGACCCATAGGTTGGGAACTACTGATTTATAGAGTGCATCAATATTTTGTATTACCGCTATTATCTCAATGTAACCTAATTGCAATACTTTTCTGATCGACTTTATTCTACAAAGTAATTAGCTCCACGGTTTTCATTATATCGAAGTCTCAAATTCTAAAATTGCATTTAATTGAATAAATACGTTGACTCTAGTAATGTAATTTAAGTTATATTTTAACATATATAATATCAGATATAAATTATGTAATTATAAGAAGTCCTCAAGAGACTACACTAACAGAATCTTCTTGCGATCACCATTTTATATTCGATAATGATTTTAATAAAAATATTATATTCTTCTTTAATCTAGATGTTAATATATTCTTTATATAGTTTGGCTAAATTAATTATATTGATTTGGGATGAAGGCAAAGAATATTGCACTTGTCGAAGATTTAACGGCATTTTGCCCAACCAGATTTAAAGAATACACAGTGTAGATATGTAAATCCATATTGACAATGGACTATGGTTAT
Organism: Osedax fenrisi; assembly: GCA_964019155.1. Taxonomy (NCBI): domain Eukaryota; kingdom Metazoa; phylum Annelida; class Polychaeta; order Sabellida; family Siboglinidae; genus Osedax; species Osedax fenrisi. The sequence continues at coordinate 95,707,226 of OZ025241.1, read as the reverse complement.
TATAATATATGTCATGTCATTGAATCTTCCAGACATATGCTGGCATTTTCATAACTTTGAGCTCTATAATCTATTATAATTATATTATTATTGAAAAAATTCTAATAGATCGGTAGCAAAATATTGACCAATGTGATAAATTATAACTGATAAATTATCAGTGATAATGAATATCAACGTACAATCGTACGTCGTAAATCAATAAATACCTATATAATAATAGTAGGCTATAATACCTACCTAACTTGATATAAATAATGATAATATATATCGATGTGATATATATGGAATTGAGTACACTGATATATAATATAATATTTTTGTATTTCTTCAATTACTTCAATTCCTAGTTATCAGTGATAACTTATCACCTATTCTCCAATAAGAATATCGCCATTGAGTGTATTTATTTGTAAATAGATAGATTAGGGTGATGTCAATCTAAACATTCATTTGCAAGTAATAGGTGGATAATTGCAAAAATGCATTTAGTATTATATGTATGTTATATATATATATATATATATATATATATTTATAAATAATATCTGTTTCAATAAATATAATATCTTTCTGTAATGATAGTATGTTGAAAAAGATAATCATTTTATGTACATAATTCCCTTTCATCAATAGACATTATTAACAATACTATAGGAATAACCTAAAGCAGAATAATCCTATTTAAATTAAAACTATTATATATATATATATATATATATATATTATGTGTACTAATACAACTATAATAATATATACACTATGAGAATATACACATTTGATTAATACGAGCATAAGATAGAGAAAGTTAATTATTTTGAGAAAAATGATTTTGAAAATATCTATTTTTTTAATTACTATAACAATTATAAATCTATATAGAATATCGTTTTTTTCGTAATTTATAATCAATATAATCCTTTACAAATATAAGAAATCATAGTTAAAATATATCTTATAAAATATATTTCATTTTAATAAAAAAAAGTATACTTTTTGTTTTGTAAACTAATTATAGAATTATAAATTGTTAAGATTTAACTATGGTTAATAATACCTTAATACGTTTATCATTTATCACCTTCTAGTTTATCAAACAATTATTTATCAATCGGTTTCATACTATTTTATCTAACAATCAGAGATGTGTGAGAAGATCTATGTTATCACTATTAGCATGTGCTACAAAATCTTCATGTAGCTGTTTCCACCATATCTTCGTGTCAATTTAGAAATTTTTGTAAAATTCACTCTTCAAATCAGCCTAAATGACTCATATTTAATTAATTTATTATATTATTTTTATTTTTTTAATTAGAATTAATAATATATAAGAAAAATAGTCAAGAAATTTTTTTTTTTCATATAAATAGTAAAAAAAAAATGTCTCAAATAATTCATGGGCCCCCCAAAATGTGGGGCCCCGGGCAATTGCCCGATTTGCCCCCCCCCCCTTAAGCCGGCCCTGAGTAGTAGTAGTAGTAGTAGTAGTAGTAGTAGTAGTAGTAGTAGTAGTAGTAGTAGTAGTAGTAGTAGTAGTAGTAGTAGTAGTAGTAGTAGTAGTAGTAGTAGTAGTAGTAGTAGTAGTAGTAGTAGTAGTAGTAGTAGTAGTAGTAGTAGTAGTAGTAGTAGTAGTAGTAGTAGTAGTAGTAGTAGTAGTAGTAGTAGTAGTAGTAGTAGTAGTAGTAGTAGTAGTAGTAGTAGTAGTAGTAGTAGTAGTAGTAGTAGTAGTAGTAGTAGTAGTAGTAGTAGTAGTAGTAGTAGTAGTAGTAGTAGTAGTAGTAGTAGTAGTAGTAGTAGTAGTAGTAGTAGTAGTAGTAGTAGTAGTAGTAGTAGTAGTAGTAGTAGTAGTAGTAGTAGTAGTAGTAGTAGTAGTAGTAGTAGTAGTAGTAGTAGTAGTAGTAGTAGTAGTAGTAGTAGTAGTAGTAGTAGTAGTAGTAGTAGTAGTAGTAGTAGTAGTAGTAGTAGTAGTAGTAGTAGTAGTAGTAGTAGTAGTAGTAGTAATAATACTGAATTATCAAAATATAATTCTGAATTTGATAATGAATTATCGAATTGTGCTAATGCTATTTACGCCTGGCTTACCGATAATAAACTATCGCTAAATACTGATAAATCTGAATTGTTGAATATTCCCAGTAACTATTCCAACTTTCCACAGATATTCATCAATAATAATGAAATAACCCCAAGCACGTCAATCAGATACTTAGGGGTCATAATCGATGACAACGTAAATATGAATCGACATGTAAGTAGCATGTGTAAAAAAGCTAACTACGAACTGTACAAAATACGCAAGATAGGTCATTACTTAAATAAAAGAGCTACAACAATTCTAACAAATTCATTGGTGTTCTCCTCTTTAGATTACTGTAATTCGCTCCTAATTGGTCTACCGAAATCTACTTTACTTCCTATCGATAGAATTATTAGATCGGCAGTTAGGAATATCTATCGACAACCAAGACATGACCACTCAAGTATTACTCTGAAAATGAAAGAAAGCAGAATCTTGAATGCATCAGACCGTGCTGAACAAAGAATACTGCATATCACTCATCGAACGTTGACCCATAATCAGCCTACGTATATTAGATCACATCTAAAATTCGTAGTTCATAATAGATCATTACGATCTAATATTGATACTCGACAACTTAAAGTCACTATACCAAAGCTGAAACGTACCGCGAAACGGGCATATTCTTATATTGCTCCAACTAAATGGAATGCTTTACCACTAAATTGTCGTCTTATTACAAACCCTGTTGCGTTCAAAATACGTGTTAAACAGTATTTAATCGATAGAAATTAAATTGTTTATTTATTTATTTATTTCTAGTTGTTGTCTTTCATACACTTATCAGAACACTAATGTGTTATGAAATGAGTGTTTAAATAAAACGTTTTGATTTGATTTGATTTAGTAGTAGTAGTAGTAGTAGTAGTAGTAGTAGTAGTAGTAGTAGTAGTAGTAGTAGTAGTAGTAGTAGTAGTAGCAGTAGCAGCAGCAGCAGCAACAGCAACAGCAACAGCAACAGCAACATCAGTAGCAGTAGCAGTAGCAGTAGCAGTAGCAGTAGCAGTAGCAGTAGCAGTAGCAATAGCAGTATCAGTAGCAGTAGCAGTAGCAGTAGTAGTAGTAGTAGTAGTAGTAGTAGTAGTAGTAGTAGTAGTAGTAGTAGTAGTAGTAGTAGTAGTAGTAGTAGTAGTAGTAGTAGTAGTAGTAGTAGTAGTAGTAGTAGTAGTAGTAGTAGTAGTAGTAGTAGCAGCAGCAGCAGCAGCAGCAGCAGCAACAGCAACAGCAACAGCAACAGCAACAGCAACAGCAACAGCAGTAGTAGTAGTAGTAGTATTAGTAGTACATGAGTTATTCCGAGGTGCTTAGACGGCAACATAATTAAAATGAAGTTATTAACTCTAAAAGAAGACATGAATACAATATTACATTAACTATGCACTCGGAAGTGTAAACAGTGTTATATATATATATAGTTTAACCACACATACATGTAGGTGATTACATACATGTATATATGCATATATATGCATATATCGGTGGCTATCATTATTCATTATAATTGCAATGCCATTACACACGCGAACAACTGCAGTCCGATACCCCCTGAACACTAGGCAAGGTGGGATATACCAGCTAGAGCTAGGGTTAGACCTATAGGGCTAGAGCTATTATCGCTACAGCATCACTCGCCAGATGCTGCGAAATTCTTCCTCGCCGACCGCTAACTAATTATATTATAAGCGGGAGTAAGGACATACCCCTATCTATGTATACGTTTCCCTCGTGTCCTCCGTATATAAACACTTAGGGCGTATTGTGCTTAATGTTATTGGAAACTAATTAGTAAAGTTATTTTGTAGTACGGCAAATGTGATCAAGGTTAATATATATATATATATATATATAATTTTACAATGAAACTTATCATGTTAATAAAGGGGTAATTGTCTCGATAAGCAACACTGTTTCTACAATTACCTAGGCATTGCCTACATTTGATAATAATAATAATAATAATAATATATATTTATATATATTTAGATAATATTTTAACAAACTACAATTGTACAAGAGAATATGGGAGGCGCACCACCTATACATAGGACCGCGTGTATGTCCTTTCTAGGACAGCTAATAATTAGTTATTATTAGCGATGAAAGACACACGCACCTCACGCGTGCTAGCTAGCATACGTACAGTGTACTGTGTGTAGTGCAGTACACGTAATGGACTGTGGTTGCTCGTACGATGTGCAATACATAGTTATGATAGCTATTGCTTTAATTTCATCACATCCAGGAACTTAGATGAAGTATTCACTTATAATCATATATGGCTCTAATTTCCCTTCGAAGCCGCTCTCAGGTTAATTCATTCAAAGTTGTAACGAGAGCTGAATATTTATTTATACACAATTATATAAGATCACTTCTAAATTATATTATAAGACCCATTTTATAAAATTAATTAATGGTCTGGACGAAGCCCGAATCCGCGTCCTACTGCTTGTGTGTCTGACGCCTTAGCCACTGAGCCACACAGGCAGTTTATATATATATATATATATATGTATATATTTATAAAACATCTTTAATATATAGTATTTCATAAATAATGTTATTAATTTATTTTCCAATAAAATTACATACACGCGTATTAAAGTAGAATAGTTAATTAATATTATTTAATAAATATTAATAATCACTCAATATCACATATAAATATATGTTTAGATAATTATATATAAATGTGTCTACGCATTTTATCATCTAGCTAGTATCGATGACTCATTGTGAAGGGTTTCGTACCTAGAGTGTATACACACACATACACACACATACGCAAACCATCGATATAGTGAGAAAGTGAATAAGCAATTGAATGTAGTGTATGGCAATTTGCGATAGAGGCGTTGCAGTCGCAGCCTACTACTAAATATCTACTAAATTGTAAATTAATATTATTTATTTATACATATATATATATATATATATATATATATATATATATATATATTGATAATTACTACCAATCTTAATGTACTATATAGATATCTATATAAAAAGAAAATTATAAATTTAAAATACACCATATAAACATTCCTCATAATTTTGTGTATTTAAATTGAAGATATCATACTATTTTATTGATATTTATAATCTAAATCCATTGATATAAGTCACTTTAATCTATTTCGACGAAAAGCCACTGTTTTAATATTTGACATATATAATATGACTAATATATTCATCAAAGATTGGATATATCCAATCAAAATCACTGATGTCATTTTGTTAATTTATCGATAGAATTTCCATTCGCGTATCTATCTTTTACATGCATTGCGTGCGTCATTGCTTATCCACTTTCTTTATATCTATGACACATACATACACATACATATACACATATACACACATATATACACAATTACACACATACACACATACACACATAAACACACACATATATATATATATATATATATATATATATATATATATATATTTATAAAGTCTAAATCAAGTAATTCGTTCGTCAATCCGTACACCATAATGTATATAACCTATAGGTTCCTTATACGTATACGTATTCAATATCATTCCTCTACTTCCTCATACCAATACTTACCTCCATTGTTCACATTAAACAAATGCTCTGCTTATCGCATATATAGTAGACTATATATTGTTCATTCCTCAATATACTCTACGAATTATCTCTTCTATATTTCTGCTTCTCTATATATAGTATTAATTTTTGAGGGACGGAGAATAGGGGTAGATAGAAGATTATATACATCTAAGTGATGGAAGGGGAGATCTGTGTTCTATAGCTCTTTGTACAAATATCTTCATTCCATCTCTTAGAAACTATACATATCATCTTCTATCTACCCCTATTATCCGTCCCTCTAAATTTAATACTAGGGCACTGAGTTATATTGATCCAAAACTATGGATTTCACTCCCAACCTATATTAGATCCATAAAATCGCATAAAACATTCATGATATATATTCAACAATTGATCTCAGGTAGCAACATGAAATACTAATATTGTTTATCATTATTATTTTATTTATTAATTTCCTTACGGTTTATTCTATTTTATTGTAATACTATTAATGGTATTTATTATTTTACCTACTTTTATTATTTATATTATATATATATATATATATATATACTTTTGAGAAATTATTTATGATTTATTTAAGTGTTTAAATAAAATTGCAATCAATCAATCAATATATATATATATATATATAACTAATAATAATTATGGATGGAAATAAATTAATACTTATGTATTCATATAAATATAGGTATCTTAGAATAGTTCTTAAAGCCTAAATACGTTAAAGTAGTTCGGCCTTTTAAGCCTACTTACCTCGACATCCGTGTTTGGTTACATCGTCCTAGTTAGAGGTTAATCGGTTCTACCTGAACAGTTTCTACGTAATGTATAAGCATTAGTACTTGTGCGGTGTGTGCGGTATGCAGTGTGCGGTGTGCGGTGTGCGGTGTGCGTTAAGGATGTTGACTATATAATCCGTGGATAATAACATGGTATATGTACTGTACCCTCAGGAATAATACACATGAGTTATTATTTATAAAGGTTCGGTAACTTGTACCTATAGCTAGCTATAGCTACATATCGACAATATGATATTGATATATATCGTAAATGGTATTATTTATAAAGAACAAAGAAATGAAGATATTGGATTTAAAGGGTTTAAGCTATATATATATTAGATGTAAAGATATACAGGTATAAATATACTGGGTCTAAAGATACTAATGTGTACATACTGTACTCGAAACTTATACTTATTATTATCCTTTTCCAACTTTTACTTTGATACATATAATTATGTCTCCCTCCCATACTTGAAAATACCTAGGATATATATTTGATGATAAATTATTATTAAAAGATAGAGATGGGCATCGATCCTTTTTTTCCTCTATCGGGATCGGGATCCCGATCCTCTATTTATTCTTTATGCGATCCTTTTCCCGATCCCAATCCTCCATTTGTTACCTGGTCATTTTCTGATCCCGATCCCAATCCTCCATTTGTTACCTGGTTATTTTCTGATCCCGATCCCAATCCTCCATTTGTTACCTGGTTATTTTCCGATCCCGATCCCAATCCTGATCCCCATATTCTTTATATATTTAATTAATACAATTTTATTTCATAATTCGAAACAATACATATGTACCTAAATATAATATTTATAATATTTATTATAGTTATATATACTATAGTGTATTGACTACAAAAACACATGGTGGTTATAGGCGTCGTTAGATTATAAAAAAACAAAAACAAAAATAATTAGAAAACGAATAATAAAATAGAATGAATTACAATGACTTAAAAAGGACATACAGTTTACGTTTAAACAATGAAAGTGATGTAACACAACGAATATCATAAGGAAGTGAATTCCAGCTTTTCGGAGCAATAACCGAGAAAGCTGATTTAGAGTATGCCAAAGATGTAGATCGTTGCACCAACTTCATGATATGGAACTTCAACTGGACCTGTTCAAACTCTGAATAGTAATGGATTGAGCTAAATATTCAGGAAATCCACGGTGTATGTGTAGCCTTATGTGTAGCTTTATGTGTAATACACAAAAACCTATGTATACAAATATATCTAAACTTAAGCCAGCCTAATGATCTCATTAAATCAGATATAGGAACTATTGAGGCAAAGTTTAATTTATATAATACACGTATAGCATGAAATTAGATACGCTCAAGTTTGTACATATGGTTAACAGGTAAATTACATAATAAAGAACAGCAATATATAAGTCTGAATACTAGTGAATGAATTACACATTTAGTCATGTCGAAGGTAAGCTTATAGCGAGATTTTCTAATATTATATAAAAAATAGTTAGAAGTCCGAATCATTTTATTAATATGTGGAGAGTAGTCTAGGTGAGAGGTTAGAGTGAAACCAAGAGTAATTATAGATTCAGAAGTTGGTAGAGATAGTAAAAAAGAATGAGTGATTGATAGAGGAGAACTGTGTCTCGAAAATATGATAGTATCAGTTTTATTCATTTTAAGTAGATAGAGTTATGAGAGAACCATTCAGTAATACAATTAAACATAGACATTTGAATCAGATCAGAATCACTAGAACTAGTAAATGACGTATATATATATATATATGTAGATCATTGGCATAAAGATGATAGTGAATATTAGGATATTTGTGAAAATTTATTTAATAGGAAAAAAATATACAACAGTTGTATGATGTATGCGGTAGTATTTCGGGTGACGTATTTGTATTTAAAGAGCTAAGTAATCTAGTTGAGGGTTCGTGGCATCCAAACTAAATAGGTAATGTTATAATATTGTATAGTAGAAAATAAATAATAACATAATTAAACTTAGCGGTATTTGTACAATGTACATATATCTTATGATATATCAGATTTACTGATATTAGTGAACACTATGTTCACACTATGTTCACATTGTGTTCACACTTTGTGAACTCAGTGTGAACATAGTGTTAACACAATTATACACTTGTCAACACCGGTCGCATAACGGAGAACCCGTATCGCATTCCGTCCACTAGAAAATACCCTCCATTTCTAGGCGTACGTTCTTCTCCTCTCTAGTATAGTATCTACCCAAAACTTCGCTATCACTATCACCCTTATATCACCGTTATATCACCCTTATATCACAGTCGTATTATTATTGCATAATATACGTATACGTACTATTTGCTCATTAATCGTTTCGATCATTCCATCCTACAACCCTATCTAACTGTTTACTTTTAAAACATATTCCTTTTACATTTTTCTTACTCCTTTCACTAATCCATAAATACCTCTACTCTATCTCCATATCTCCATTATATTACATACCTATTAGATCCGCCACTCATCTGATATCCAATATCGATATCTCCTAACGTACGATATCGATAGTACGATATAAGCTGCATCGTTAGTTAGATGTGTAACTCCCTTCCTACATCCATTATAACAATCCATTATCACCACTTGCGAATCTCTACCCCCACGTATAGGTAACGTTATATTCTCGTTATCTAATAATATTAATATTCATATATTTAAATAATTCCCCTCGCATCATCTACTATTTATATATATACATTGTTTTATTTATTCGGTCCGTTTTATTTATTACGCTCGTTCGTTATCATCCGAATGATATTTCCACGCATCCCGCCGAGAGGTGATAACACCTATAAGTAGGATATATCCTAAATACACGGAATTATCGCCCGTGCTCGTCGTCGTGTTGCATCATCGTACACGACAACATCCGCTTATTACGCCTAGATCGAAGACGGAAATGACTAAAGAATCGTGTTAATATTTCTATCCAATAATTAGACTATACAAATATATATATATATAGACTGTGTCGTAGAGTACCTTTTTAAATTAATGAAATATATCGAGGTCCACTTTATTTGGATTTTAATACTGAATTATAATATATATATATATATAATTAATTTCAAAAAATAACTGTGTAGACGAACTTTAATATATGTAGGATCAATTACCTGGAATACTTGATAATATTTAACAAAATATTTCAAATTATAAATTATTTAGGAAATGTTTGTATAAAAACTTATAATCTATATTTATTTTTAATTTTAATCTTTTATATTGAATATTCTCTAGTATGGTATTTTATACTAAGATCAACTTTTTATTTTTATTTTTATTTTAATTTATTGACGTTTATGTAAAATTAAAAAAAAAATTGAATACCATTTCGTATCTAATTTTAAATTTTTTTATTTTACTGTCATTAATAATATTATTTTTCTGAACTCTTGTATTTTATATTTGAATTTACTTCCTTATTTTCGCTCTTTTTACTTATTGACGTTTATATAAAAGTATAAAATAAATCAAATACCCTTGTTAACATTTTAATTTTTCTCTATTTTATTTTCCTTCCTGACTAATAATATTATTGGACTTTATTGTGAACATATTTTATTGACTCTTTTTCTTATATATATAAAATATATTAAATATATTTAAATTTACTTCATTGTTTTCATTCTTCTTATTGACATTTATATAAAAATTAACTTGTTAGTTTACAAAAATGTATTCTTACATTATATATTGTTCTTTAAAAAAATGAATAAAAAAATATATTCATAAAAATGTTTATATAAAGTTGTATTTACCATCCTTCTGAATATACGTTTTGTTATGTTGTATTCTTTTTTATATCATTTAAACTATTTTATCTATATTTTATATAAGTCATTCTTTTATGATACTTATTATGTATTTTAGTTATTTATTTATAAATAATTATATGATGTTCACATAATTTTATGGGAATTTCTGACAAGGTATATTATGTTTTAATTTATTCATTATATTGGATCTATACATATATGTAAACAGGAAGTCAATTACTATTTTATTATCTTTTACTTATATAGTTTATTTTGAATTGCTCTACAATTAAGGGTAATTGTCTCGGTAAGCTTTAGCTTCTACAAAACCCTGGTGTAAACCTAAATCTGATAATATATATATGGGCGAAACAACAGAAAATAAAATATATTATTTTGAAGCTCTTCAGGAGGATACCATTATATAAATATAGGTATATACTAATAAATTAACAGAAAATATATAAATTTATATATATATATATATATTTATATATATATATATATATATTGAATTACATACACTTTAGTATCTATGGCCACGAGATTAAAACATAGAGTCGCATGTTCCTATAGGAATATATTCTCCGATGTTAACCTAATTATGTTGGGCTATATATACACCAATTTATAAATAACTATTTTATTTTATATTATATCACAATCAAATTCTATTACACCATGGATGGTTTTATTCTACGTAACTTCTATTAAAATTTAGTAACATAATTTAATAACTTTATAGTATTTTGTGAATTTATAAATATTCTTTTTCAAATAACCATTAAACAAATATATTCTTCTTTTATAGTTACGCCCACAATCATATAGTGAGCTATAGTGATTGACAAGTTACATTAGAATTACTTAGTATTACCGAGGGCTTTGGTATTACTATGAACGTATTCGCATTGTGTTACCTGTAGGTTTCTATTGAATATACTTAACGTGTACGTAGATATTCAATGTACGTCGTGTAATGATGATGTACATTGAACGTCGTATATTGTACCTAGAATATACGCATAACGGTTGAAGAAACGATGTACCTAGATTGGCACGATTGACATGTCATGAAGCATGCATGATTGACAATAATATTTATAATTTCTTAATGATAATTACGTAATTTACATAACATCGTACGTTGACTTTAATACTCTAGTACTCGTCCGAATTTTGAATGTGAAATATTCTTAGAATCCACATAATATAAGTTATATTGCTCTTTTATCAAACTCGGCAGATAAGTCAACATGATTAAATAAGCGTTATTTTATAAATAATTACCCGACGAGGTGAAATATCTCTCTTGAAACTCTCTTAAAACTCATCTAAAACTGGAGATAAAGTTAACAATTCAGTGAACTTCTCAGGGAAACTGTTAACCATCATCACGCTAGGTATATACTGTATATTTAATATATCGTATACCGTACAGTGACGTTTATTTTAATGTATACATTCAGGATATATGTGAAATGTATATGTACATGTTATATTGGTACTATTTAAATATTATTATATATATATATATAAACTTAACTTAGTATATACAATAAACTAACTATATAAGTATACACTTGCATGTAATTAATCATCAAACGAAAGTACGATACTCAAAAGAACAATAACAACCGTAAATTAAAACTACGATAATCTAAAAACTTCACATTAATAATACATCAACATAGATACATCAACATAGATAAACGCATTGCTACGCGCGCATACTTGCAGTCTACGCCCATTCTACGTATCGTGTATACTTTATTATAGTCTACCTACGTCACTACGTCACCATCGATGTCTACCTATCGCGTATTACATAATAGTTATTGATGACGTAGCGTATTACTATTGATGTACATTACGATAGAGATACGTCACGCACACATCTCACACTATTGTTACATCAACCATTGTTACGTCAGCCATTGTTACGTCAGCCATTGTTACATCAACCATTGTTACGATCGGTTATATACGCAGGCGATACAATAGCTCAACACTTGGAACTTTATACAAAGTATAAATATACTAAATTAATATATATCGTTTATATATAGCTTATACGCACGTATATATATACACGTATATGTATGTTAATACTATACAAGTATACTCTAACCCAGTAGGTCCATCCAAACATTTTTCATATTCGTGACCCTTTAATGATAATTCATAATTTAAAAATATACCATGATCCAATACATAATTATATTTTTGTAATATTAAACTATATTTATATATAATATAATATAAACTATAATATATATATATATATATAAGGAAATATTTTAGAAATTGGCGCATGGCACAAAAAACCCAATGACCCGCATTAGGGTCATGAACCATAGGTTGGGAACCACCGATCTAACCCATCAGTATCACCAACTTTATTAACAACTATCGTATATCGTATACGCTTCACATACAGTAACACGTATCTCTTCGTGTTGCAGGCATTGTTCACGCATGCGCGGTTTATCTTCTCCGTTCGTTATCTCTTACGTCATAAATGGGCGTGGTTTATCTTCACGGCGTGCGTTATCTCTTACGTCATAAATGGGCGTGGTTTTCTCACAGGGCGCCTCTCCCCGCGATAGCGCTCACCCCTATTTGCATAGATAACGGGGGTACGGTATCGTAACACCCCGTGGAGCTAGGGTACGCGCCCGGTACGCGCCCGGTAACTCCTAATAAGGAGCGAACACTTCCGGTGTATTGACGTCACCCATTGTTGGCGTTGTTATCATTGTTATTGTTACCATAGCGACGACCTCGTCGTATTGTTCCCGTAATAGCATCGCTATCTATCGGTTGTGTATGTGTGTATGTTGTGTGTATGTGTGTATGTGTGTATGTGTGTATGTATGTATGTGTATGTGTGTGTGTGTATGTGTGTATGTGTATGGGTGTATGGGTGTATGTGTATGTGTGTATGTGTGTATGTGTGTATGTGTGTATGGGTGTATGTGTATGGGTGTATGTGTATGTGTGTATGTGTATGTGTGTATGTGTGTATGTGTATGTGTGTATGGGTGTATGTGTATGTGTGTATGTGTATGTGTGTATATGTATGTGTGTATGTGTATGTGTGTATGGGTGTATGTGTATGTGTGTATGGGTGTATGTGTATGTGTGTATGTGTATGTGTATGTGTGTATGTGTGTATGTGTATGTTGTTGTTGTTGTTGTTTAAGTATTTATTATAAGCACATCATTAATAATTATAATTCTATAATGTGTATCTAACAATATATATCACATATAGATAAAAATAGCGAATGTATACATTATATATATATAATATTATATATATATATATAATTCGCACGATAATATTATGAATAAACGAATATCAATGTTTGTCGATAAGAAATTTTTTTAATTTCTTTTTAAAGATATTAATTGATATATTTTGATTTCTAAGTTGCGGGGGTAGTTTATTCCATCTAATTGTTGATGAAGAGCTGAATTTTCTTCTTTCGTATTTGATGCAATGGGTAATAGGTTGGTGTAGTATAGTGGAATTGTTATTACGTAAAAGTCTAGTGTTTGGTTTATGTTTTATTTTGTTTCGTAAATGATAGGGTAAGTTATAAGTAATAGTCTTTTTAAGTATTGTAAGTATTTTGTAGTTGATAGAGTCTTCAGTGTTTAGCCAGTTAAGTTTTTTACGTAAGTCAGTAATGCTAGTTGTATAGTCAGTCTTCTGTAGTCGGTATATATTTCTAATTGAGCGGTTAATTATTTTGTCAAGTTTGTCTATTTTCAGTTTTTCAGTTCCTGTGAATAGTGAGTTGCAGTATTGTAGTCTTGAAAGTATGAGAGTCTGAGTCAGTAATTTTGTGTTATTTCTATTTAAGTATGGTCGTATTTTTTAATATTGAATAGCTGTGCAGTCGTAGATTGAGTAAGTAAGCTGTAATGTTTATCTAGATTAAGTTTATTATTGAAGTTGACGCCTAAGTATTTAACAGAATTGGTGGGAATGATTTTGTGTTGATTAATAATAATGTCAGGGAAGTAAGTATTTGGGTCATTAGTTATATTTAATAGTTCAGTTTTATTGTGGTTTAGTAGTAGGTTATTATTTGTTAGCCAGTTTTGTAGTTCATTTAAACAGTCTTGTAGTTGGGTAGAGTTTGTTATCGTTGCGTGTAGTTCTATGTCGTCTGCGTATAAGTTGTAAGTAATAGATGGATAACGTTTCATAATTGTTTGTAATGGAATAAGATATATAGAGAAGAGAATTGGGGAAAGTATTGAACCTTGAGGAACACCGTGATCGATGGTATATGATTTAGAGTAATTATTTCTTATTTTAATGGAATAATTTCTATCTTTAATAAAATTAGAAAACCATTCCATAGTTACATCTTGAATTCCTATGTTTCTAAGTCTTTCTAGCAGTATGTCATGTCTAAGGGTGTCGAATGCAGAGGATAAGTCAAGTAGTATTAGCTGTATTGGTTGTCCAGTGTCTAGTGAGTTATATAAGTCGTCAAAAAGATGTGTATGTGTGTATGTGTATGTGTGTATGTGTGTATGGGTGTATGTGTATGGGTGTATGTGTATGGGTGTATGTGTATGGGTGTATGTGTGTATGTGTATGTGTGTATGTGTATGTGTATGTAATTGTAATTGTAATGGTTTATTTAAACACTTAAATATATAAAAACATATCTCAAAAGTGTATAGACAATAAACAGATATTCAGCAAAACAGTTGCTATGGATGAGTATAAATATAAATATATATAATAATAAACAAACGAGAACAATAAACGATAATGAACGATAATAAAATAATAATAGTCATAATTTAGATTTATATAGCATTCAGTGCTGCCTACGTAATAACAATAATTTTAGTCGAGTTTTAAAGGTGGCGTGATTATTGATATTCCTTATATTAATTGGAATGGAATTCCAATTAATAGGGGACATGCATTTAAACGATCTACCACCAAATATCTTTTTTTTGTAAGGATGCGTTTTTAGTCGAATGGTTCTAGTAGACCTAAGTGAGTTAAGAGGATTAATAGGATCTAATAGGTTATACAGGTAAATTGGTTGGTGCGTAAGTAATAATTTGTGAGTGAGGCATAGAAGTTTAAATAGGCAACGATTTTTAAAAGTTAACCATTTAAGTGAGGACATAAGTGAAGAGACAGAGGTAGTATAATCAGAATAAGATAAATTAAAAGTAAGTCTAGTAGAAGCACGAATAATACGATCAATTTTAGATATCGATATAGAAGGAAGAGAGCAGAGAAGAGAGTTACAGTAGTCGAGACGAGAAAAAATAAGAGAGTTTATTAGAATAGAACACGATTTTTTAGTTATAAATTTTCTAATAGAGCGAATTTTATATATATGTAAATTAGATATTTTACATATATTAGATATATGCCTGTCATAATTAAGATTAGTGTCAAAGATAAAGCCGAGATTTTTAATGAAAGGTTTAGGTTGAATTAAAGAATTATTTACAGACAGAGGAGGAAATGTGGATTGAGAATGAGAAATATTTATGAGTTCAGTCTTAGTTTCATTTAATAGAAGAAAATTTGATAGTAGCCAAAAGTTAATATGTCTAATGCAATTTGAAAGAGAAAAATTAGAGTCAGGACTTGAGTTAATAGGTAATTTTATATAAAGCTGAATATCATCAGCATAAATATGATAAGATATGTCAGGAAAGGATTGAATTAGTTTAGATAGTGGAAGAATATATAGAGTAAAAAGTAAAGGACCAAGCACCGATCCCTGTGGTACACCACAAGTAACGGGTATAGGTGAAGATAGCGATTCACCAATTTGTACAGAGGAGGAATGATTTGAAAGATAAGATTTAAACCAAAGTAGGGGAGCATCAGATATACCTAAATAATATAGCCTATTTATAAGTATATCATGGTTAATAGTATCGAAAGCAGATGACAGGTCTAAAAGAACCATCTGTATGCATTGGTTATCATCAAGAGTAGTAAGTAAGTCATTTAGAACAGATGTTAGTGCAGTTTCAGTTGAATGGTGTTTCTTGAAAGCACTCTGATGAGGGTCAAGGATATTATTGACAGAAAGGTAATTAAAAATTTGCTTAGAAACAATTCTTTCGAGAATCTTACTCATAATAGAAAGTTGAGAAATTGGTCTAAAATTAGTTAAGACTGATGTATCAAGATTATTCTTTTTAAGGATAGGTTTTATATGAGATCGTTTAAAAGATGTCGGAAATATACCATATATTAAAGAGTGCGAATAGATAGATAGTAGTTGATTTGAAATAAAATGTGATGATTTTTTAAAAACTGATAATGGGATAGGATCTACAGAGGAAGTAGATTTAACAGAGTTTAATAAGGATAAAATCTCAGTTAAAGAAGTACTGAAAAAACTGGTAAAGGAACACGATAAAGGTAAAGAGAAAATATTTATATCATAATTGGAGAAAAGAGGAGAAACAGTTGCTATATTAAATGCTATAGATCTAAGTGTATTTAAAGTTTTACCATTAAGTTGATTTGAGAACTGTGTACAAAGAATGTGAGCAGGGATAAATGTGTATGTGTGTATGTGTATGTGTGTATGTGTATGGGTGTATGTGTATGCGTGTATGTGTATGTGTGTATGTGTATGCATGTGTATGCACACAAGTGTACGTACTGTTAGCATATTCATAGTATACATGAAGGTTTATAAATATATATATATATATATATAAATTCCCAGGCACTTCTAGCTAAATCTGATAATGAGAATACCACTAATAATAATAATATATAATACTAATAATAATATATAATTTTAATAATTTGATTCATTTAAATTTGTGTATTGTTAATTAACAATACATTAATATTAATATTATTTCAATTACAATTATATACCTATTGACGCCTATTCGACGCCTACGACGACTAATGAGAATGACGTAGCAATCACGTGATAACAATGACCCTCGGCTACTACCGTTGCTATGACAACACTATAGATAGGCACAATTACAGTACAGCCCGCCACAGTATTTATACACAGTAACCTAGCGATTCTCATACCGTGATTACGTATCTATAACTCGACGTTAATCACTATAGTAGGTCTATATAGTAGGTCTATATAGTAGGTCGTATATAGTCGGTCATATAAATTAGGTCGTATATATTAAGTTGTATTTTAATTATTTATATTTACATTTTTTAAATCGTGATAATCTAACTTTTCTAGAATTTGATGAATGGTGAAGTTCTCATACAAAAATATATTTGTTTATTAACTTCCCCATTATTTCAGACTTTACAGAATGTTGTGATGTTATGCATGACATAATAGGGGAAAGTAACCGAATACGGATAGTGCCCGAATACGGACACTCTCGGTATCTCAGAAACCATAAATCCTACAAAAAAATGTAATGAATACAATATTCATAATCATATAAATAGTCTAAATGAGTATTTTTTTTTATTATTCAAAAAAGTATTGATATATCCAATAAACTGATTTTTTTATTACGTTTTTAAATTTATGAAAAAAAATCTCAACTTAAAACCTTCTTAAGAATATACAAATGTATCGATATACAAAATAACAATGTATTATTAAAAACTAAAGCATTCTAAACATTATACACATAATTTCTATATTTGTTATCAAATATTAATTAAGTTATAATCATATATCTAGAAGTAATATAATTCCACAATACGTACACAATAGATGTCTTAAGGACACATTATAAGGACACATTATAACCAATCAGCGCGCAGCATGTAAACTATAATAATTTCACAAAAATCGCGAGCGTTATAATTATTCATAAAATTAATTATAAATAATGTAATTGTAATTTATCTCATTGGTTGATCAATAATATATAGTTTATCTAGTGGTATATAGGGTTTCCGTATTATAATACAATGTGTCCGTATTCAGACATGGGTATATGGACAATGTCCATTGGACACCCCCGTTATCTATTTAATAAAAAGATTAAATAAAATGTTAAAATCAAAATAATATCTATAATCATATAATATTCATAAATTGTAGTTTTTGAATAAAAATATTGATAAAGTAATAAAATGTTAAGACCATTTATTGTTAAAGTGTCCGTATAGGTTACTTTCCCATAAATATGATTTATATAAGTATGTGTATATTATATTATTAATATATACAGTATAATGTATATATATATATATATTTATATATATATATATATATATATACATGTATATTATATATGTATATCAGTGTTCATTCTAGGTTTCAGGACAGCTATCAAAAAAAAATTATTATAGGGCATTTAAATATATTTTACTAAGTAAAATGTAGGATGACATATATGGGTAAATTTCGCCATCTATTTATAAATTCATTTATGATAAATAATATATTAGATGGACACTTATACCCTGAGGCAATTTAAACCTGTAACAATTGTTACTTACAAAAGCTACTTAGGAGGCTTTTTGAATTAGAGATGTAAATAAATAGCAAATAAGTATTCGATTCGATTACTTATTATTCGTTTACAATTAAATGATTTACAAATTGTAATTCTAATACATTGATATCAAATAATTCTGTTTATATTCAATCTCTCAACATTTGATTCATGAAATATTCAGATATTAAAAATTTGATCTTCGAGCATTTATAATATTGAAAATTAGGTAGTCGAGATCTTATAATATGGAAAATTATGTTGTCGATATGTTATAATATTGAAAATTAGGTAGTCGAGATCTTATAATATGGAAAATTATGTTGTCGATATGTTATAATATTGAAAATTAGGTAGTCGAGATCTTATAATATTGGAAATTAGATGGTTGATATGTTATATTGAAAATTAGGTAGTCGAGAAGTTATATTTTTTAAATTAGGTGTTCGAGTAGTTTTATATATAAGTAATTTGGTTCTCGATAAGTTATAATATTATGATTATTGTAATATCATATATATAATTATATATTTATTATAGTAATGTAATAGTAACTCTATCAAACTTATATATATATATATACAATAATTTGTTTATATAAATGTATTGGTAATATTACTAATCAATCGAATAGTATATTTATAATTTAAACTTTCATATTATTATAATGATTATTATAAGCATAATGATATATTTCGCGAGAAACACCTGTATACTATTATGTCAAGTATAAGGATTAGTTATTCGTATCATTAAAGACTATAATACATGGAAATGTATTTATAGGAATATATAAATAAATAAGTTTCTATATAATACTAATTATAAGATACTAAATATATAATATATCATACTTATAAATACTTAAAAATACTTAGGTAGATACAAATATACAAAAATACCTATATCTATATTAATATTATTAGATCATACTGGTACACATTATTATATATAATTTATATAAGATATTTTAATGTCATAATATAAAAAATTAATTAGAATGTATATTATAATTGTATTGATTATTAAAATTTAATAATTTGTTTGCACATTTTTGTTAATAACTTTTGTTTAAATACAAATTATAAAAAAACATAATAAGAATTGTATTATATAATTTAATAAGCTTTCCAGTGATACCAATTTTATCATAATAAAATCAATATAAAATATGTCATGCTCACGTATCAACATGCAGTACGTACTCCGTACGGTTGATTTTAAATTCAATATATATACTAACTAATAAGTAGTATAATACATGATATTTATGACATTATATTTTAAACATTATATATTATATATAAGAATAATAGTAATGATAAGTATGATAATTAATATATAATATAATATTATTAAATATTAATGTAATAATAAAAATAATAATTTTAAATTTAATAATTAGATAATAATAAATTTAAAAAGTATACAGTTTAATTATTATGAATATAAAAAAAAGTGAACTTATTAATAATATTGGTGATTAAATGTTTCATTATTTTTATATTTTTTAATATGTCTAATATCAGTTTAATATTACGTTTTAAAATAGGATTTTGAATAAATATATAAAAATTATGAATTTTAAATAAAACAATCACGTGATTTATATATATATTGGGAGAAAAAGAATTGGAATAACAATAATTATTGAATTAATTTTCATATATTATTATAAATATAAATTGGTAGCAAATTCACTACCCAATATTTAAAGTTTGCAACCCAATTTTCATTTTGGGTAGTGAATTTGCTACCCAATCTAAAAATAGATTATTCTAAATATAGATCAAGCAGATTATTATCATATTTCATATATAATTTGTATTTGAATCTAAATTGTTTGTTTATATAAAATATCAAACGGATATAACAAAGGGCAAATAGTATAAATTCGCCATTATTTGAAAAATAATGAATTTATCCTAATGTTATGACAGAAGTTATTCATATTCTCTATTATTTTAATACTTAAATAATAATAGAATAATAATAATACATTTAATCGCCATTTTATAAATATTTATTGAAAATCTGCCATTTATTAAATAAAAATTCTTCATTATTTTAATACTTAAATAATAATACATTTAATCGCCATTTTACAAATATTTATTAAAAATCTGCCATTTATTAAATATTAAATTCTTCATTATTTTAATACTTAAAGAATAATATAATAATAATAACACATTTAATCATCATATTATAAATATTCATTGGAAAACTTACATTTATTAAATAATATATTCCTGTAATTATAGATATAACACTTTTAATTAATGATATTACAAGTATATTAATAATAACTTAATAATTAAACTTAATCCATAAATTATATATTTAGGGCAGCTACCCACAAAATTAGGGCTCTTCCCAATTTGGGTAGCTGGGTAGCTCTAGAATGAACACTGATATATATATATATATATATATATATGATCTCGCTCGAGCATATAATATCATCATACGTAATGCTGTAATATATACGAGCGATATATATATCCGCGTATCATTACACGGCGATATTAACATCTTCATCGTTCGCTCGCCATATTAATAATTAATAATGAATAACAGTGTTATCTGCAGCCTATAGGCGCGCATAGTTAACACATGTCTATACGAAATAGGCATGCTACGTGGTCTACGCATGCGCCTATGTAACACTGATATTGTAGTACACACTTCCATTGTTCAAACGACAATCATATACGCCATTTTAAATCATGGTAATAATTCTAATTCGTTCTATTCGTTCCTCGTTATTATTTATTTTATTTTATATTTTTATAATACAGCGATACCTATACTGACCATGAATTTTGTAGTCAATAACATATATCATAATAATAATAATATAGTATATATATATATATATATATATATATACATAATTTCTATATTTGTTATCAATTATTAATTAAGTTATAATCATATATCTAGAAGTCATATAATACGGACACTCTAGATGTCTTAATAAGGACACATTATAACATAGTATGTATGTATATATATATATATATATATATATACATATATACATATATAATGACAAGTAGCGACTATATATAGTGACAATTAGCGAATATAGTGATTATATTGAGAATATTGTGTGACATGTATTCATTATGTACAGTGTACAATGTACAGTGTACATTGTACAGTGTATATCTATTCTGATCTAGAGGTATCTAAAGCTTGGCGAGTGTGTCGTGTATGTCAGCTTACCAAAGAGATGCAAACATTAAGGGGTATTAAGGGATATTTAAACGATAAAATGTGAAATGGTTGCCGTGTCACTGCATTTCCGTGTGGAACTTCATGTTTTAATAGACGACCATAATAGAACATGTTCTATTTTGAGTTGCAAGTACACGTATATCATTCCTAAGGAGCACGTATACGAAATCCCTTGCATCGAGAGAACAGTAATCTAACACGTGTCGAGCGTTGAGACGAATTGTTGATAATAAGTTACATGCCTATAGGCATGTATACACGTATACATGACATGCAGGCAGAATGCATGCATGCATGTATGTATGTATGTATGTATATATGTTTTATATGTGTTATGTGTGTGCGACGCACTGTGTGCGTGTTGAGTCAACAATAATAATTAATAATCAATAATTAATAATGTGCATTTTAGTTTATTTATAGAAATTAACACCATTTATAGACTAATTAGGAGCGTCTTAATTGTTGACGGAACGGCACCCTTCCTTTGTTCCTATATAGTACGTAATAACGTATTAATAAAAAGGGTTAACTAGGCTTATTACGTAATAAGCCTGGTTGCGTTTTCGCCTCGTGTTTACCTTTTGCAGATTAACTAATTAATGTCGGACATTCCAATGATTCTAGATATACTCACCTATAGGTGATTATGTAATACGCCTAATTAATGTCACGTGATACACGTAATAATTCCCGCTGTATTGTTAGATAGTCTCGCTCGTGTCCGATATCTAGTTCACATAGATATCTAGTTCAGATAGATATACGCTCGAATACGGCATATAATGTACTTACCCTATCGATGTATACGCGCAGTAATGACGACGCGTAAACATTCTAGAGAAGCTTAATTGCATTTAACGTGTCAACTATTACGCGTTTACTCGGCTCGTACGCTATCTATATTTAGATCCGATACAGAAGTGAATAATTAGGCCGTGTCCGTCCTAGCGTGTATAACTCGGGGTGCGTGCGCGTGCATACTTATTAGCAAGGTTATGTCCTTACTCTCGCGTAATACCGACCATCGCTATGCGTGCTGATCACGTCGTCGATATATCCGCTACATATAATGTGTACATAGACAGTATACATTAATGTAAAGGACATAACCTAGCGCTTATTACGTAATCTTCTTAATTAGCTAATAAGTATGCATAGTAGCATTCGCGAAAGTCTACACAATTATGTGTAATAAGTATATTAATACGTATTTATAAATTATTAATATATATATTAAGTATTATGTATATATATATACATATTTATGTGACGTCACGTATATTATAGAAAGTATTATGGTACATATTATTATTGTATTTATTTGTTATTTATTTTATTTGTTTTATTTGATGGAGTCCTTTCATCCCATCCAAGAACTTAGATTAAATTTTCACTTATAACCATGGTTATATGCATATGGCTCTAATGTCCCTTCGAAGCCGCTATCATATTAATGTATCCATTGTTTTAACGAGAGCCTAACATTTATGTATACACAATTATATAAGATCACTTCTATATATTATTGTAAGACCTATTTTAACGGTAATATTTGTTATATATAAATGCCTGTATGGATCAGTTTGCTAAGGCGTCATAAGCAGTATAATGCGGGTTTCGAGCCTCGTCCGGACCATTCAAGTATATCTTAAAATAATACCTTGAAGTATTCTTATATAATTGTTTATACAGTAATAATGATCGGCTCTCGTTAAAACCATGGACACCTTAACACGAGAGCAGCTTCAAAGGGACATTAGAGATATATGGTTATAAGTGAAAACCTAATCTAAGTTCCTCAATTCATACATGTATGAATTCATCCCATCAAGGTACTCATATGAAGTTGTTATTAACTTATAATATATCTTCGTGGTATATTTCACAAGAGCATTATATTTTTTATATAAATCAATGTTCCTAGATAGGACATACACGGAATACCGTATAAATTAGATAATATCTACGTATAGATGTAAGCTTATGAGTGTCAGATTATAAGTGTCAGCAGATAAGTGTCAGTATATCGTCATCATCCAACTATTGAGTGTCCCGTTATTAGTCTAATACGTCGCTACATCACATATGTAATCCTAATATCCCCTATATAGGGAATAATGCTGGTACCACATGATAGCGACTAATGGGACTAGTGACGCCTGTCATTCTATAAATAGATTTTTCGCGCAAGTCACGTGCCACCTAAGTGACATACAGACACACACATTGTATACATGCGTATGTGCATGTTACGACATTTATTTTTAATAATCGTACATTAAGAATTAGAAACTGAACTATAGAATATGTATTCAACTACACTTAATTATCAGATATAAATATAATTAACAATTAAACGTATATCTTTCTCAAAATAGATACTTTTAATAATATATCTCATAATATTAGTAGATATCGAATAGAAATTCATCCCACACTAATACATACATATACATAGATGTGTACATACATATATACACACACGTGCATACAAACACATACTGGTCACATGTGGTCAGATATGTGGTCTGATTGGTGGAAGTAAATACGGTTCGTCGATCTGGTACTGACATATATTCCGCAGTCCCCGCGGGGTTTATGCCTCAGTTAAACAGTCCCTCGCTGGAAAGCGATAGTTCCCGGGTTGACTCCGGGTAGTTGTTATTACTTAACAACAACTTAATAAACGTTAAATCATAACACGAGTATAACAATACTATGTGTGTTGTGTTGTGTTGTGTTGTCATGTGACCGTCGCTGTTATTTATAACATGTATAAGGATATGACTTGTCGACGGGTTCGCCATTTGTATCCGCCATTTGTATAATTGGTTCAATAAATATATAGTTGTACTGTTATTATTATTATTATTATTATTATTATTATTATTATTATTATTATTATTATTATTATTATTATTATTATTATTATTATTATTATTATTATTATTATTATTATTATTATTATTATTATTATTATTATTATTATTATTATTATTATTATTATTATTATTATTATTATTATTATTATTATTATTATTATTATTATTATTATTATTATTATTATTATTATTATTATTATTATATAATATATACGTTGGAGTAAAACAGTGGAGATAAACACAGTTATAAATCACTATTTCAATAGGTCACCGTATACGGTGACCAAGTGTGTGTATTCACATGTGTACACACCACCACTATATATAGTGGTAAGTCGTGATAATCATGCGTTGAGGAATGCATGTGTATATAATAATATTTATTTATTGAATCGCACATATAATAATATCGGATACAAAAGGACCCCTCGAGAAGTCATAGACTTGTACATGTTATAAATAACTGTGAGGGGCCCCGGACAATACAAAACAAATAGTAACATTTTTTTTCTTGTGTTTTGATTTATCGTTTATTAAATTCTTGATAAACAGAAGATAAAAACAAGAACTGCCTGGAGTCGAACCCTGTACCTCTGGCTATACAAGTACATATATATATATATATATATATATATATATATGTGTATATATACTATAGTTTCATATTTGAATACATCGGATTATATTAACAAGCTTACGTATTGTATCACTATTATGTAATTACACCCCATTATTCATTCTTAATTATGATTTACCCACACCATTTAATCCTACTTATCTACTTTTCAATTAATTTGCAATCTATTTCACTTTTTTCCACTACAGTGTCCTTTTATATGTTGTATTAGTATTCGATTAAATGTTGATTTTTTACGATATTATGCTATATAGGTATATATACCTATAGTATACTATGCTATTATTGGGCATAATCATAGTAGATCACCATCATCATCAACTTCATCATCATCATCATAATCATCATCCTCATCATCATCATCATCATCATCATCATCATAGGCAAAATTACGTTGTGAAATGAAATACAATATTTTCCGACGTAAAGTAAAATTGTTTTTACTTCATTAATATTAATATCGTTTTATATTTATTTTTCGTAATTATTTAAATCAACAAGTTATATATATTTATATTCATTTGTTTCATTTGTTATCACACACTGCTGAGTAATGTAATTAGTTTTATATGTTTACGGTGTATAAATAAACTATCAAATCATCATCACTACCATCATCATCACCACCATCATCATCACCATCATCATCATAATCCGTATCAGCAGCGTATGTATATCCTTCACGCCTCTATATAGAATTATAATAACGTTATACACAGCTCTTTCACACGATATAATCCAACTATCCGATAATAAGAAGCCGTAATATGTACGATGTAAATTGTACATCCGGGTCAGTTATAGAAGTAAACTGTCCTATTATGATAACGATAAGTATAGTAGGATAACATTTAAGATTACGAACATAATTAGTACTGTCCTTAGGTATCACATATCCTATGTATCCTATAGCACAATATATTTCACTAAAACAACTAGCACCAGGTTTGCTGATGTAGACGGACTCGGATCTAGCTATTCGATAACATTACCGATATAGATAAGGACTATACTAGGATAAACCTAGGATCATTTATCAGAACAACTCGCCACAAAGCTCTTCAATCGCAATAAACGCGGTTATATACAGATATAAAGATCGGTATATACTATATACTATATATATAGTATGTATTAAATACTCGTGTTATACCCGGACGCGAGCCACAACACCCCCGTATAGCTGACGTAATACATGCAGTGTTATGAGTCATACATGACCCGACGTGTTCGTGGTTTAGTACGGTATTACTCCGCTAGGTTTATTATTCACTGGAGTTAGTAGTGGAACATGTGTAGCGGTACCGGAGTAACTATGACAACCATGGAGTATGATGCTGGGAAGAATGGAAGGTCGGCGAGCTAGAGGCGGACCACAATGTACCTGGCTAGACGATATATAAAAATATCTCTATAAAGATATTACGAATCTCCGACTAGATGCTAGAGACAGAGCGTGATGGAGAATAGCTACCGTGGATGTCGCCAGGGGTCGGTTTCAACTCGACGGCACGAGGTAACAAGGTAACCACGGTAACCATGAAGTAACGTGTGCATGGCTAATTGGTTCAGTGATCACGATGATGATGATAATGATGATGATGATGATGATGATGATGATGATGATGATGCATAGTTTATTGGTACATTAAATATGATGTAGTAGCTATTCGGTCGCTACGAATTAAACAGAAACACAATAATAATACATACATAACAATACGTATACAACAAAACAAATATTAAAATCGTAGTAATTAATATATAACTATAACATGTGTGTGCGTATATATGTATAATGAATTAATAAGTGGAGATGTCAGATAACGATTAAAGTTAATACCTAAACGATGAATAAGATGCTGTATCATGTCCGTGGGTATGGCAAAGCATCGTTACTTCATGACTCATCTTCTGCGTATGAAGATGTCAGTGAGTCATCGTTATTGGAGATAAAGAAATCTCAACAAAGTAAGTACATAGTTTACATTACGACTATAGTCTTGAAATTCTGATTTAAACGTGATGACTATGAATCACGCATACCACGTGTCATTATCCCCGTAATGACTAATACGAAGCGGTATACCGCCTATACTATGCTTACGTATCCATTAATTCGATGAGTCATTCTACCAATGAGTCATAGAGCGCTATAGTATAACATGTAAGTGCGGCGAGGTGGTATCGATGGGTATCTGTTTAGTATCTGTACAATAAATAGAAACCGCATCGTACGCTTATATAGGGTATACTATAAACACAAGCCCCACCCAAACTATAACTTAGGTGCGTGCACTGTCAAGCTATGGTAACAGTGTATTGGTGCACCGCAACGTGGGAGGTGATGCGTGTAGTATCTAGTATAGGGTATAGTATATAGTATAGGGTATAGTATCTAGTCTAGGGTATAGTATATAGTATAGGGTATAGTATATAGTTTAGGGTATAGTATATAGTTTAGGGTATAGTATATGGTATAGGGTATAGTATCTAGTATAAGGTATAGTATAGAGTAGAGGGTATAGTATATATTATAGGGTATAGTATATAGTATAGGGTATAGTATATGGTATAGGGTATAGTATAGAGTATAGGGTATAGTATAGGGTATAGGGTATAGGGTATAGTATATATATATGCCTGTGTATCTTGGAATTATAAGTGACACAGGTTATACCTTAGATCTACTATAGTAGGACTCGGTTCATTATATGCTTGGAGTCCAGACTCTAGACAAATATAATAGGTATTAATATAATATTAATACCACAACTAATAGTAATAATAATAAAATAGTATCGATATTGTATATCGAAATAATCGGCTAAAACGTAGATGTGTTAATATGAGAGCGATTTCGAGAGTACATTTGTTTATATACAAAACGTCAGCTAAACTTAAAGTTCCCGAGAAGACTACATCAAAATAAAACATTCGTAATCATGTATAACGGTGTTCAGTATGTACACTGTACATTATACATCGTACAATGTACACTCGTAAGGAAATAGTACACGCTAAACTAAAGTAATACTACAACGTGTTGTTCAATGCCACTACACAATGTCACAGTTGTAACGCAGTTTATACTCTTACGTAATGGGTATACCCTAACTTCGGGTACTAAAGTAGTATATATATATATATACTAGAACATATAGTTACACTTGAGCTTAGACAGTGATACTACAAAGGGATGGGTTACACTCTTTCTTAACCTACGTAGTTTAGCATACACTGCACGGAGGTTAGCAAACACTAATGATACGTTACTACAATTTAATATATATATTATAACATTAACTATAAACAAAACTAACTGATGTTATTTCTACAATACACACACACACACACACATCTGTATATCGCTAGCTAGAGATAGGCGTTAGAATGGCGTGGGATAATTATACTCTATGGTAATATTAATATACCTGTAATAAATCATATTTATATAGGAAGTTTAATAGAGAAACGATCACGCGTGATCAACGCGTTGTTGTCAATATATCTATGACCTTGAATAATATAAAGTAGGGCGTAGTGCATATGTTCACAACGTATTTTATTTATATCCTATATATCTTTACATCCTATAGGATGAATTATATGATTATAATCATGAAATATACAGGTGAAATATATCTAAACATACCCGCGTCATACATATATGTGGCTTAGATTATCCGACATCTGATAGTTAGGTGTTCTTAATACCGGAAATATATTTAATTAGTATAATATAATAACATAAATAAATATTGTTGATATTATTTATAAATCGTATTACATGAATATCGAATACAACAAATATTATTATTATTATTATTATTATTGGTATTATTATCATATGATATTAATATATATATATATATATTTACATAAATATAATTGTCTATAATATATTTTGTAATATATACATCAACAATTATATTATTTATTTATATATAAGCAACACAATTTAATATTCTAATTTATCAACACATACTACAACATCAAGGTGTTAATATGTTATCAATATGTAAAATATGTTGTTATTTATAAAAACAAATATGTTGTTATAATAACATATATCTATGCAATTTGGTAAATATGGATTAGAAGTAATATTATTTAAAAATAACTTTATCTCCATAATATATGGTTTACTTAACTCTTCCGTTACTTTGATACAAGGTGATACGTTACTTTAACTCCCAAATTCCGTTACTTTAACGCGGGGTCCGTTACCATAATTAAATACCAACGACTGTACTCGTTTAACTCCATTACTCTATACTCCATCCGTTACTTTAACTATTTTACTCTATCTAGAGTATTTCAAGGTATTCATATCTGTTACAAACATTACTATAATATAACCCCGTTAAATTAACGATCCATACATTACTTTAAATACAATTATAGTATAACTATAGTTGTATGTTGAACCTACACTGTTAAACATTAGGGTACAGCGAATTCAATTTATAGGGTACATATCGTTAAAATATCAAACAATTTACCGTGTACCCTAAATAGGGTGTACCCTAAACTGACTTAAGTATTATGCGTTAAAAAATACACGAATTATCATTAGTTTATAATTTCATTTTATTTTTATTTTTTCATTTAATTCGCACGGGGTATACGGTTAATTTCCCGTGTTAGATAGACTCAGTGGAATAGTCACAGTGTAACAAACGAGAGTTACCGGGTTCCATACCTGGTAAATATATACACATATATGCGTAGGATATAACACTATCGATGTGTACTGTTCTACACTTATTTTACATTCTCCCATCCTCTAAAACCTAACATAAGAATACATCATAGTAATAACAAATATATATATATATATATATATATATATATATATTACATATGCACTGCCTAATATATGCACTGCCGCATTTCGTTTATATAAATATTGATAATATCGTGTACACTCGCATTATTATTATTTATTTATAATCGTTTTTTATACTTATTTACAACTACACGTATCGCATAGTTCAAAATCTATTTATAGTATCGATAATGGATATCCGCAAACTTACCGACTCTAACGTATCTATGCGTGTAGCGGTGTATTGTTGATTATCTACGTATAGATCCTTACTACTCGACTAACATGATGAACCCAACCACCCACCCACGATCGATTAGCTATTTATAGCAGCATAAGGACTTGAAGTTATGTAACGTTAATTATACAAAGTGTGTTGCTTCGAATAGTAGCAATTCATAAATATTGTAATATATCGACGCGAATTAATACGCGACTTAACGCGAATTAACGCGATTTAACGTGATTTAACGTTAAATCGCGAGAAACGGTGAGAAGTGGTTCGCTAATTTAAACGCGATATCTGTATAATTTAAGCGTCGAATATATGCGCTCGGCACTCGAAATGCGTGTCCCGTCCTCTGCTCGTGTCCTTGGTATTGTTCTAGTCGTGTTTAGCTTCAGAATGTTAGCATAAACTACGCGACATGTATAATAGTATTGACACACTACCGGTATCGCCGCACGACGGATAAAATAGGCTCTATTACGTCCGTCGTCCGTCGTCCGTCGTCCGTACGTGCGAGTGTCACGAGTGCGTGTGCGTTTACGCGTGTAATTTAGCACGATCGACTGAGGCGGTGTGGGAGGCACCGGTGAACGTTCGCTAAGACACGCCCATCGACGTAACAAACCGGCCTCCCCGCAACACACGCGCGCGCTTCCGGACACGCCCATATCGGGGCGTTGCCGTAAACAAGACCGAAACGCCTACCCGGTCGGCGGCACGAGAAGCTTCATTCTTACGCTATAACCGTCAGTGATAGCATCTTCTTAGTGATATCATTATAGTACGCGAGTACTGCCGGTAGTTACATTGTATCCATATATTGATATATATATACTATAGCAGAGTAATTGTTCTAAACATATCATACTGTTACCGGATTAACTAATGCAACAGTCGAATTGTTAGTATGTTGTCGTATTCTGTTTTAATTTTAATATTTTAATTATTATATATTTCACTACTTTATATTACATTATTAACTATTGAATATCAATAGAATATGACTTTATCATAACTCGAGAATGTCAGTATAATTATATAGGCATATTTCTAGGTGTATGTTTGTGTATAAATGTGTATACGTGTATGTTGGTGTAGGTATGTACCACAATGCAGCTAACAATGTATATACATATAGTAGTATATATTGTTACTATTGTTAAGTAGTATATACTACGCATCTAATGTAGGTAATATTATGAATGATAGCACGTGACCAAGTTAACACTGCTAACCTACTGACCTACTTAGTACACTCCTCGGAAGCAAGTCGATAGGTAACGTTTGTTCACGTGACATCAATATTGAAATTATTCATATGCTGTTTATATAGTTGTCCGATCTACTTTCACTCTACTATTTTAATGTAAAACTAGAATTAGAAGCATCCATTTCGGTTAATCATAGAGCTAGAGAGAAATAGAAATGCTCTCTATCTCCTCACTAACTTACACGAAGGATGGAGTCACGCGGTACACGTGGTATACTTAGTCACGTGCTACTATTACATTTGATACGGCGCGTATCGCTAATCTAGTGGTTACGTAATATGTGATCTATAAATAGAATAAGCATGACACGCTAATAGATTCGCGCGAGGTCGGTGGTATATTTCCGGTTAACGCAGACACGCACTCACGCACAGTACGTCGCACACACACACACGCGCACACATATATCAGCTGACTCAACCATAAACTCCGTACATTAAACCAGCATGAATGTATCCATTCCCACATATACGCAAGCGAATCACTCCTAATTATGCATATACATGTGCATACTACATCTGTAGTATACGTATACATACGTGTATAGTGGATATACTATATATATATATAGTATATATACACACATACATATTAAAATTATTAAAATCACTTCTATGCAATTTATTTAAAGTTTGATTTTGGGAACTAAATTAATTATACTACTACTATATATACTATAGTATACTACTACTACTACTACTACTACTACTACTACTACTACTACTACTACTACTACTACTACTACTACTACTACTACTACTACTACTACTAATACTACTACTACTACTACTACTACTACTACTACTACTACTACTACTACTACTACTACTACTACTACTACTACTACTACTACTACTACTACTACTACTACTACTAATACCAAGGACATGTCCTGGCTAATACTACTACTACTACTACTACTACTACTACTACTATTATATATACATATCATATAGACATAAACTCTTCACAGGCAGTGGCCGGGTATGCGTTATTATTCGCATTAATGTTCGAGAAAGTTCCATTCGACATTTACATGTGTGTGTGTGTGCGCGCTGCCCATCGCACACACTCATACACACACACACGTTGACACATAGCCATCGTATACGTAGAAGCGGTATTTAAACTTCCTCCTCATAAATATCGCTGTTTCTCGCGCTTTCTCTCTCTCGTATATGTGTACGACATATGTGTGTGTACACTGTACGGGTGAGCGACATTCTAGTCGTTATGTCGAGAGCAGTGTAATGGCGGCTTATGTACGTATTATGATTTATGTTGTGTAGTATATATATATATACACGTATTAGTAGTAATAGCATGGTATTACTACTGTGTGCTCACATCGCTATAGCGATATATATAGCGTATATATATAGCGTATATATATATATGTGTGTGTGTGTATGTATCGTAATATATTATGCAATTATTACAACTGCCCGTGTAGCTCAGGTAGAACCATAGAGCTAGAGAGAAATCTATCTCTATCTCTATGGTTATAACACGGGTTAAAGTCCCTCCAACGGACGGCGTCCGGACCACTAAAATGGGACTTAAAATATTATTTTGAAGTGATCGTATATAATTATGTATATAATAAATGATCGGCTCCCGTTAAAACCACGATTCCTTAATATGAGAACGGCTTCGAAGGGACATTAGAGCCATACATGGTTATAAGTTAAAACTTCATCTAAGTTCCTGAATGTGATGAAAGGACTCGAAAAATAAAAATAACAATATATATATATGTATGTATACACATATATACACATATATACACATATGTATATGTATATGCCCGCATACATACGTACGTCGTGTACTAACTGCTAGGTAACGGAGTGGTGTTCGTTACCCACAGGTCGTAATAGTGTTCCTACTAGTGGTAGTAATACACGCGCGCGCCGCTCGTGCGTATGTGATCACGTGACTGATTATTACGTAACGGGTATTACGTAATAGGGGGCGTGTTCGCGCTCGCAGTACACGGCAACGTACGTAGTTAACCCCGAGGTTACCTCCCCTAGCCCGCCACGCCCCCTTCCCTAGCCCGCCCCCGCAGTCACGTGTAACATTAAACACACTGTCACGTGATATACTGATTACGTAACATCGTGGTGTATCACGTGCGCGCACCTACCGCAGTGTGCGCATAGCATATCGCACCAGCACTCGGAGAATACACACGACCTATGGGGTATACTGTACAGTGTACACATATAGGACCACTTATTTAACAATAGTATATCACGAATACCATATCCCACTTAATGTATACTATTTTGTAGTCTACTGGATGAGATCGTATCCGAAGTAACTCGAAATAATGTTATACCCATAAATAACTTTATTGTATATCTTAAAATAACTTTACATCTATAAATAACTTTATGGTATATCCAGGTATATCTTAAAATAACTCTATATCTATAAATAACTTTATTTTATATATTAAAATAACTCTAATATACATGTATATATATATATATATATATATATATATATATATCTATTGTATATCTATCGTATATCTATTGCTACTATTACGATGACCCACATATGCCGTATTAACCTACACACACACAATGATATCACAACAGCCCGCGGGCAATATGTAATGCACACACGCGCGCACATGTGTAAGCTATTACATAATCGATGATGACCTACATACCACCTACTACTACTACTACTACTACTACTACAACGTATAGCCCTCGAGAGCTCTTCTACGTACATTGATATACTCATGGGGGTAGGGCATACAGTGTATGCCACCTATAGGTGGCTGTGATAGTATATATATATATATATATATATATATATTTACTATATACTATATATTATGCATATAGTGTGTATACCCACCCTACTATAGTATATACATTAGTGTTACTTGTATTGTATGAGTGTATACCTGGTTATATAATAGTATTCGGTGTATACATATATATATATATATATATATATATATACATCTATACACCTACACAGTTATCTATGTAGATTTCTATAGACATATAAATAGATAACTATGTTGGTACGTACGTTTTTGTATGCGTGCGTGCGTTGGTGCACCTCAAATGTACGCGTGTGTGTGTGCGTGTGCGTGTGCGCGCTGATGTATGCGTGACGTGCAAGACATGATATATACATAAAGAAAGACAACAATACTCCGCAACCTGTAATTATGTAATAAGTCTTCCACGTCGCCCGTCGCCCGCGAGCCCTAACCTATAATTAGATCACGTGATACGGAGTCACGTGACAGGAAGTGCGTCATCCCCTTCACTCTCGGCGCATGTCACGATCTTCGCGTCGCTATCTAAATAACGAGCCGCATAGAACGCGCACTCCAATAGTGAAGTATACACATTACGACATGTCATCATAATCTCTCTCATCAATCGTTCATTTATACACATATGTTTTAGATCATATATCTCTTAGATCGTATATATACACATTACGATATACACGATCTAAAACATATATGCGTATAAATGAACGATTGATGAGAGAGATTATGGTGATGATGATGATGATGATGATGATGATGATGATGACGATGATAATGATGTATACATATAGATGATGGGGATAATACATAGTTTATTATGCACTAGAATAGACCATGACCCTATTCTAGTGCATAATAACAGTGCATTCCCTTTACTTATTGATATATTATAAAGTAACGGGTTTTGAATGCTATTATTGTTAACAGTACACGTCGTGGGATCCTTCGCTGGCGCGGGAATACATTAATAATACCGCAACAATTAGATACTATTAATAATAAGTTGAACAGTGTTACGGTAAATAGACCGGTTCTGTTGAGGGGTGACGTCATGCGTGTTACGCGTCATTGCGTAACAACAGTTGTATCACGTGGTCTGCTACGTAACTATGCTAATGCGCTGTAACTAATACCTTCGCTTGGATATTGTTGTTATTGTATTAGCTCTATATGAATCTATATATAGATATAGATATGGCTATTCCTATAGTTATATATATATATATATATATATATATATACATATATATATATATATATACATATATATATATATATATATACATATATATATATATACATATATATATATCCAGGCACCCCATCACCACCTCCACCCGCTTCAATCCATCACATAGAACTCACGTAATACTACTACGGAATAACCTATAGGTAAGCCGGGCAGCGTTACGTCATAACTATATATTAAGTAATAGCCTCCGAATGACGTAAGCCCGGCTAAAAATAGAAATGCTCGCTAAAAGTGTACAGGTGTTCTTGTAGACAACCCGTATATTATATCGGTATATATATATATTCACACACACACACACATATATATATATATATATATATATATATATATATATTGTGTGTGCACATATGTGGGAACCATATGCTACACATACGCCCACACATACGCCCACATTGCGTGTATCACATGCTCAGATGTGTGCGCGCGCGTGTGTGTGCATGTGCAGACCTATGCGTTCAGAACACCCACGACGTCGTACATACATCTGATGT
>OZ025241.1:95458353-95663353 GCA_964019155.1 Osedax fenrisi | reverse complement strand
TATAAACAGTATGTCCTAACTGGTATCAACATGATGTCCTTACCGCGGTATCAACATTATGTCCTTACTGATATCAACAGTATGTCCTTACTGGTATCAACACCATGTCCTTACTGGTATCAACATGATGTCCTTACTGGTATCAACACCATGTCCTTACTGGTATCAATACTACGTCGTCTATATTATAAACCACTATAATATATACATATATGACCTATAACCTATAAACTGACGGTTACTTGCAAGAGCACGTCATTGTTGCTAGGTTGGGTGGTTTATCTACGATATATAATATTATCTACAACGTTTTATAGCCAAAATGAGCTGAGGCCACATTTGCGAATAATCTATAACGTATAACAAGCTGTATCTATAAACATAGCGATTATTATTCGCGAATAGTAGCGGATATTCGCGATTGCGGTGACAGCTTTACCCGCGTTTATGCGTACGCCTAGTACCGTGTGTATACGCATGCGCACGAACAACATACATACACGTCTCGTAAACTAGCTTGTTATTACTCGAATAAGACGTGACATCGACGACCCTAGCCACGCCCCCCTCGAATCACTCCCCCTCCCGCGACGCTACTGCGTGACGGTCATTGACCTCTACGTTGACCTTTATCCAGACGTTCCCACCCCACATACATGTAATTAGTAATATCTACGCGTATATGACCATAGGCAGTGGACCAGTTCTTGTTTATTGTATTACTTTTTATCTTCTTTGTTTTTTATCTTACTTGTTCATGTAGTATTCAAATCTGCATATGTGAATATATATATATATATATATATATATTCATATATTAAAAACATACAATACATTTTTTAGTATTACTTCTTTAAATAACAAAATTGATATATTTATATTTGCTATATTATATACCATATATACATTGTTTATTTATGTATGTGTGTGTGTTAGTATATCTGTAATTGATATCAATATAGGTATACCTATGCCTATAGCCACTATCATAAAGCACAAGTACATGATAATATATTAATCACGTCGAATCAGACAACTTTGTAAATAATTCTTATCACGCGAGACACTTTGTTTCTTTTGATGAATTTCTCGTTATTAATAATAATGATACTTCACATTTGTCTACTATAGTATATAATTATGTCATGTTATAGGGTTCTCATTCGTATATAATATACGTATTATATATATATATATATATATATATATATATTTATACTCTAAACAGTAGCCTGTAAGTGGTTTTACTTGCTATTCTATAAAAAGTATAATTACACTATAATATATAGATGCATACATTATTCAGTGCATTATTATGCAATTCGATATTTCAAATCGCTCCCTTAATGCATATTCAGATACACCTAACACCGATTATAAGCGACAGAGAACCACACATTGATTACTTGAGCACTATACATATGACGTATCAATGGTTTATCAATGGTTGTGTGTTATCAACGGTTATCTCTTGTATAAATACACACGCATACGTAAACACACACACCCACACACACGCATACACACACCCACACACACCCTCACACACGCATACATAAACACACACACGGGTGTGATATATACATATACAGATATATATATATATATACTGGTGTATACAAATGTGTAAATGATGTAATATACGTGTATCATCACATATGTGTATAGCGTTATGTATACATAGTGTATAAACGCGTGTACCCCCTACCCCATCGTGATGGGGTATGCATATTAATGCCATATCATTATCATACTAACTCCCTCTATCCACACTATATCCCTATATTACTGTATCTTCATCTCCTTCGTTACATTTCTTCATTGTTCATCTCACTTCGTGTATTACTAATTACTAATTACTTATCTACCACGTCTCAATCTCCATCTGTATACTTCCTCAGTATCCATCTACGATGACCCTTCCCTCCGTGTACAACTACCTCTTCATACTCTCCATCTCTATCTATTGTAGCCAGTATCATCATACCTTTATGTCTAGTACTGACCACTCACCAATATGTCAACGCCACTAGGATATGTTATATAATAATAATAATTAACTCAGTATTATGTATAATAATATTTAATAGGTTTATTATTATTAATATTTTTATTGTTATTTTATTTGGTATATATTATATATATATATATATATATATATATATATATTGATACGTCAATCAATCAATTAATGACATAATCAGTACATCGGTACGCTGATAGATACGCCTAACACGGTGGTGACGTCATACGAGTGGCACACAACGCTAACTTGATTACATAGAGCGGCCGGGCGGACAATGTAATACCAACTGACCGGTAGAATATCTTCCCTTTGTATAGCCGTCGCGTACGGACGCGCTCGCTCAACACAAAGGAAAGCGATTACGTCATAAGCCGCCGCCATTGTTACGTGTGTCGACCAATCGGTGCCCCCCGCCCCGTCCCGTCCGTCGGGTCGGGTCATCTCCCGAAGCGTTGTCTCGTAACCTTCTCGTAACCCGGCCGGAAGTAGCGGTCATGTGACATTCGCGTTGGAATGAGCGATAGTGTGTGCGGTAGTGTGTGTGTGTGTGATAGTGTGTGTGTGTGTGCGGTGATGTAGCGCACACACTATATACGCGACAGTTGTAACGTATTCTCTCAAATTATTCTGCGCCTATTATGCATAAGTCAACCAGATATATATGTTAATATTCTTAAAGCCGATTAAATATTATCAAACTTAAGTACAATTAATAATCATAAACTTATTTAATATTTATATTAACTATAGTTATTAATATTATAATATTTTTTAGTTATATTAATAGTGTTACTATATTAATAATATCAACTAATTTTAATATATATTCCATTCATCTAAATTTGTAACTTATTAATATATATATATATATATATATATATATATATATATATATATGTGTGTATGTTTGTGTGTGTATGTGTGTGTATGTGTGTACGACGTACACTGTAAGTGTGTATGCATATACCATATTACCAAAGCCCCAAAAGGGCTTTGATATTACTTAAATGGTTCCATTATATAACGCGTACAACTTAACTAGGTGTGTGTTCAGCATAAGTATAATAAACACGTGTTAATGCACGACCAACATATTAATTCGTATTCTATACGTAGGCTATTTATAGATGTTGCTCTATTTATAGAATCTATAATTAGTACAGCGATTTCGTGTATACGCATGACTAATTCTCTAGCGCACAACAATGGTTATGTAACATTGTGTAATAACTCTTTATTGATATTATGTCGATTATGTACATTCCATTACTAATCCAATAGTAATACATCGCATTGTAATCCATACACACGTATCATTAAATACTGTATTACTTTACCATGTATAATACTATATTCT
The DNA here is from genome assembly GCA_964019155.1 of Osedax fenrisi. NCBI lineage: Eukaryota > Metazoa > Annelida > Polychaeta > Sabellida > Siboglinidae > Osedax > Osedax fenrisi. The sequence goes on along the minus strand of OZ025241.1, from coordinate 95,659,970 downwards.
CTATTACGATTTATATATATATATATATAACTATTATACAGTTAGTTTATAATTTTATATATTCATTAATAACATGAACCATTATTATGTTTCAATATAATTGTGTGTGTACACAATGTACATCCGATATATATATATATATTATATATTATATATGATATGCATAATATATATATATGTATATATTGATACGCATGACTTACTTCTCTATATATTAGTGCTAATTACGTAATGTAGAACGTAATTAAGCAGCCTCATTACATAACGTGTACACAACAGTTTCATTGTTGCGCGGCGCACGTTAGCGATCTATAAATAGACCGCACACGTATATTACCACACACGAGTGCGCGCACACACGTGTGCGATTACACACACACACACACATGTGTAGAGTGTATGGCTTACGTCTACCCACACGCGAGTACCGCACATTGTGGTGTATAGTTTATAAGTATAGGGTAGAGAAGTAGGTCAAACATGTTTACGTGTTTCATGTAGCATGCGGTATTGTGTTTGAAAGAGTGCTAACTTAAACATACTACACACTAGTAATACTTATAGGAATATATATGTATATACATACATATATATATATATATATATATATATATATATATATAACAAATTAATATAATTAATACATTATTATATAGCATAATATCATTGCTAGGTGATGAAGCATTCTTATTATTAATTTAATACACCGGCTACTATGATTCCGTGCTTCAAATATACTAAAATACAATATATAATACAATAAATATATATATATATATATATATATATATATTAGTTTCTTGTATACAAACATATATTTTATATTTAAAATATTTCACGACAAAGACATAATGTCGACAATGATATATAAATGTCGGTAATAAGAATTTATGTTTTACACCATACATATATATGTATACATAAGCTATATATTCAAATTTCTGTTGTTGACATATATATCTAATTACCTACATTATAATGATATCATTAGTTGCTACATATCATACATATTTAGTATAAATTACATTATTGTTATGCTTATTTGTATTTATATTGGTTAATAGTAAGTATATATATACACTTACTATTAACTAATACAAATATAAATAAGCATAATAACAATGTATATATGTATGTGTGTATGTGTGTGTGTGTGTGTGTGTGTGTGTGTGTGTGTGTGTGTATGTCTGTGTGTGTGTGTGTGTGTGTGTGTGTGTGTGCGCGAGTGTATATATGTGTGTGTGTGTGTGTGTGTGTGCGCGAGTGTATGTATGTCTGTGTCGTATACGAATATATTATTTATATTTATTTTAAATTGTTTTTACATTTCTATTTTTACGTATACACATATGTATACTTAATCATCATTAAAGGTATACAAATGTCTACTATTTATACATGTGTACATATGCGTATCGTATCACCCCTCTTTAGCACATGTGTTACGGTATGTATTACATAACTTCTACTATTATGTAAACTGTAGCATCGATAAAGAGAGAGAGCGAGAGAGAGGAGAGTGTGTGAAGTACTTATATATAGATCTATAGATCTTTTAATGTATACTTTTATATAATTACGTATTTTATATATATATATATTTTATAATTGAAATCCACTACGAATTTATTTAAATTTATACTATATTATATAAATTTATACGAATTTATATACAATTTTAATAGTAGTATACTATTGTACACATATGTACACATTTAGTATACTATGTATACATATATGTCATAACAGTTAACGTGTTGTTGCCGAGCGTAACCATAGTAACCTATTTGTTACGTAATACTCAGCGATCGTCACTTATTACATCATCGAATAGTAAATACCCTTACCATTATATGGTATACGGTATACCGTTATAGCACTATATACATATTCATATATATATATATATATATATATTCGTATTATATGACACCACGTGAGTATGAGATATACCTTCATGTATGTCCACATTAATCACTAACCCGATGTCACGTGATAACCGAATTCGGTTATCACTGATAACTTATTAGTCATAACCTATGAGTCATAACTCGTGATTCATAACTTATAACCGACGTGTATAACATAATACATACGCCACGATAGTGTGTAGGCGTAACAAAATGGCGGTTCTAATCACGTGTCCCCCCCCCAGGTAACTTAACGGTGTTCCTGGTGTTCTACCGGAAACCTTCGCTGTTGACCCTCTCCAACAGACTGGTGCTGAACCTGTGCGTGTGTAACTTCCTGTTAACCGTACTAGTGCTGCCACCTAACGCCGTGGCCAGCGCCGTACGAGAGTGGCCCCTATCGGCGGGTATGTGCGTCGGAGTGGCGTTCGTCACTTCCTGTATGTTCGCCACGTGCGTGTTCACCTTGCTAGCCATCAGCGTCGACCGCTATTACGCTATAATACGCCCCCTTCACTATCGGATGCACGTGACATCACGAAGATTGACAGCTCTACTAGTCGCTCTATGGGTGGTAGCCGCCGCGCTAGCCTCGCAGCCCCTATTCCGAGTGGGGCGACCCGGAGCCCTGTACCGTAGCGAGTGGGGCCTGTGTACCTGCGACTGGAGGAGCGACCACCCGGCCGACCGAGCCTACGCTTACGTCTACTTGACCACGTGTTTCCTGGCTCCGTTGGCCGGCATGTGCTGGTGCTACATCCGCATCTTCCGAGCCGCTCAGACCACTTCCGCTCGAGCTCGACGTAACTCGGCCGACGTGGGTATCATCCACGGGGTGGCCGCCATGACGGGTAGCGGACTTCCGGCCAGACGTCAGAGCGCCGTGTCGCTTCTGCACACGCGTCGTAGTAGCGCTTCCGGTCTAGCACGTGGTTTGCTGATGTTACATAAGGACGATCAGAAGGCGGCCGCTACTGGTATGATAGTAATGTCTACGTTCCTGGTGTGCTGGCTGCCTATGTTCGCGTTGATCGCCTACGAGGCTAGCCCCGCCCACTTCAAGGTAGCCCCGCCCCGTTACCTAGGCAACGTTGCGGCGTGGACGGCTTTCTGCGGCTGCGCGTTGAACCCGTTCGTGTACGTGTTTAGGTCGCGAGCTATCGGTAAGGAATGCCGCCGATTGTTGACGTGCGTGACACCCGGGGGGCATTACGTTTCCGGACACCGGAAGCGGTCAGCCCCTCCCACCGGAAGTTGGCCCCCGTCGGCGGCCGGTTCTCGGGCCGGAAACAGCGACGTGGAACGAGTGTCTCCGCCTAACGGACCGCTGTTAGCCTCGTGCTCTAGCGCCGGAACTCTTCCGATCAGTAAGCTTCCTCCGCTACGCGAGAACGACATCGTGTCATGCGCAACGGACTACTGCGGAGGTAAACAAGCGTCGAACACCGTCGTCGTGTTTATCTGAATCCCGTACTCGGCCGTCACTCAAAAATGACGCCCCTCCCCCATCTCGGCCACGCCCCCTCTCAGCGGTTCCAGGCCCTTTTAGTCATCTTTAGTCATTAAGTCACGAATTTTTTCTACATTTCATTACTAGATTATATCGTACATGTATACACTATCTCTCTACATACATACACACGTGCGCGCGCGTATACGCACGTTCGTAATGCTCAAGTACGGTCACGTGATGTGACACACGTGATCCATGACACGTGACATCTCTATTTTATATACTACTATCGATGTGTATTTATGATATACCGATGATTTTGTATTTAACGCCAATTTTATATTTATTCATATTTTTACGTCGTGTGTGTAACATACGTATATGTTCGTATTTTATGTTTTATAGATTATATATATATATATATATATATATATTCATAACTTACTATTTTACTTATTTAATTTATATCGTCAATTGAAGATCTGAATTGTGACTCGCTCCTGACTTTTATAATTCAGAATCAGTAATTATTGTTGGTTACCATGGTTACATACCACACGTGGCGATTATTATATAACATTACACAACGTTTCACATCTGAAGGAAGTACTTCCCATTCCAATAAATTATTGAACCATTTGTTTTTACACTTAATTATAAATTATTCAATTATTAAGTATACTATAAACATGTATGTGTAATGCCTAATTAACAAGGCATTAATGTTACTATAAGTTAATGATTGTATATATTAACATACATGATATATATATATATATATATATATATATATATATATATATATATATATATATATATATATATATATAGTATACTCAATGATTATGTATACTACATCATGTATTGAAGGGCCTGTACTTATTGTTTCTTAAATACATATACTAGTTGGTAATACAATTAGTATACATGTATTTCACAATGCAGATATACAAAAGGTTTACCGATACTAATGGAATTGAATATTCATGTATAATATATATATATATATATATATATATATATATATATATATATATATATATATATATACATACGTATTTAGTGGTATATTTAGGTTTGTATTATATCCAGATTTGGTAATATTATGATTATCAAAGAAAGTCAGATATGTCATTCATCTGTTATGTTCAATTACAGGTATACGTTATTTAATAAGATAATAATAATAATAATAATAATAATAATAATAATAATAATAATAATAATAATAATAATAATAATAATAATAATAACTATTGTAGTTTATAATAAGAACAACCATATATTATATTTTATCTAATTGTAATATATATATATAAATATATACAGTCAACTCTCGGTGAGTCGGACTACGGATAAGTCGCACTTCTTGATAAGTCGGACACATTTAGTTGATTTGGTTGGATTTGTATCTAGTTCCATGTTAAATTATTCGGATAAAACGGATAAGTTGGATTGGATAAGTCGGACTTTTCTATAAGTCGGACACATATTATAGTAATTTTTATGATTTTTATACTGGATAAGTCTGACTTTTTATAAATTATCAGAAATATTTACTTTTAATAATTATTAATGAATATTATAATTTTAGTAAGTAATATTATTGAATACAACATTTTATGTTGTTGATTGTTGCATAATTCCATATTTCGGTAACCATTTAAGGGGATTCGCGGATTTTTAAATGCGTAGAAAATAATTTTTTTTTTTATTTGAGAAAAGTATTATTTAATATATATTTAAATTAATATTCTCTGAAACTTATAGAGCAAATAAAGACTTATAAATGATACAATTTGATAGTTTAGTACAAGACCTATTTGGTAAAAAAAAAATTTGTAAAAAATAGCATAAATAATAGAAAAATACTCATATATTAAACTTATATGATATCTATGAGTTTATATTTTTAAATAATTTTAAATGCAGTGTTATATATGATCTATTATATAATATGATGTCAACTAGTGACATATGTAATTAACGGATTTATATCAAATGAACGCATTGCATTGGGTGTAAAATTCGAATTATAAACAAAGTAATTGAGATTGTGTCATTTAATTATTTTATTTCAAAATGACAAGACGTTGCAGAAAATCGATTATATGTAATTATTGGTAATATAATATTATATAAATATTATAAGTACAACCTTATGGGTATATTAGTGTGATATTCTGTTATATTATAATATTAGAAATAAATAAATATACTAAATCAAAATAATTTTCTTGTAAACATTTTTTTTTTAAATGTAATAAATGTTAGCTTATTATGTGTAATTATTGGTAATATAATATAAATATTATAATAATAACTCTCTGGATATATTAGTGTGGTATTCTATAATAGTATAATACTATACATGTTGGTAAAGATAGAAATAATAAACAAATATTACCATAAAATTAAAAATAAATCTAGTCAAACTTTAAACTCGATTTACTCAGAATATTGAATTTAATTTATTTTGAATCTTAGAAATTGTTCAGCCCTCTCAATAATTATCCAAACTTGATGAATTTTTCACAGTATCTTCATTATTATATGTATAGTACAACTTAATTAAAAGAAATGTAATAGACATAGTATAACATATACAAAATTATAAAAATTTTAAAAAATTATTTAATTTAGCATCATATTTTGTCTTGAAATATTTTGGGTTTTCAGTGAACCATATTTTTTTAAATAAGCAAGTTTTATTAACATTATATTGATTAACAATATGCAATTTACATAATTGAAATCGGATAAAAACCCTAGGTGCTGAAAACATTTTAAAATTGGTTTAAATACATAAAAAAAAAATATCTCCTATCTTAATACATTGTATACTCAAAAGGCCGCGAATCCCCTTAACTCGCGCTGCGCATTTCATGTCTTATTTGCATGGTATTCTTAATCTCGGATAAGTCGGACATCTCGCTAAGTCGGACACTCTTCCCGGTCCCTTGCGAGTCCGACTTATCGGGAGTTTACTGTATATATATATAATTTACAATAATAATTATATAATTTAAATAAATAGCACACAAATTTAACAGCAACACTGCTATCATTAGTTTCTGTGCGGCTAAATAAAGGTACATTTCCATTGTTCGTTAAGATAGCAAACTTTCTATTATTTATTAAGATAGATAACTGTACATAGATAACCAACTATATATATATATATAGTTTAATTAGACATATAATTCAAAACCCATTAGCACTATTGTGCCTATAACTATATATAGACACGTAATCCTAAATCATCCAATTTAAATATGACGGTAACTTTAAAGATAACGGATTTTACATATAGGTAGTATTTTATTAGGGGATTAACTTAATACGCCCCTTTGAATTATTGCCATTAATTATACTGTGTATTAATTGCCATTAATAATCGTCAAGATTAATAGTTTAATTTTAAATAGTAACGATAAAATAATGAACTTCGTATATATACGTATACATTGTTTGTTCTAGATTTAAAATTATTATAAAGCTTAATATAGATTAATTACAATATATACTAAATATATTACTATATTTGCAACATACTTATATATATAAGTAATATATGACTTAAGTTTACTATCGGCGATAATAGTCTATTTATAGAACACTTCCGATTGGCTGAATAGAATATAAATAAGAATAATGCCGTAAAGATAGATTACAAAAGTAATGTTTAAAGATAATGCATAATGGTATATTGTCAATAGTCAATATTTAAGACACAACAAGAATAAATAGTTACCTATCTTAAATATCTAGATAGTATATGTGTTATGAAGGTTCGAGGAAATAATTATTTTCTAGCATGAAACCAACTAATTAAGAATTCCGTAAATTAAAATACATATGAATAATATACAACTATACTGAAACATAAATTCCTAGTAATGAATGCAAACTTTGCTACTGTGTCATGCTTATGAAATACGGGCATTTACCGCAGAATTAATAATAAGAATATAAACACATTTATCAACACATGTCCGTATTCCATAATTGTTATATATTATATATATATATATATATATATATATATATATATATATATATATATATTAGTGTTTATACTATAGGATACCAAATTAACAAGTAATTTAAATGTAAATTACATGTAATCGAAATGATAAGTGTGTCGAGTACCTATAGTTATAGGTATAACGATCTGCTGAACATAGCGAACGGGTAAACACCGCTATTGTACAGTCGTGTAATCCAAACTATATTACTATCTAAGAAAATATGATGGGAACATTGGAAGCCCAGTAAAAGAGTTGGGGATACACGGATAAGAGCTAAGGAAACATGGATAGGACATACGGATATGTAATATAAGAGATATAACTCGCTCGTTAACCTCACATAATGACACACACTATACAATAGATGATGTGACGTGTTTCATTGTTGTATACTAACTACGCATGTAGGATTGTAATGTAATAGATAATAGATACTGTACAGTATTACTGTACAACATACGTATGTTAACAATATATCAAGTCATACAAATACAATATACATAATATATTGATATTATATTTATAGTTTATATTTGTATGTAATAACATAATATTTATGAAATATATTACAATTTTAATTTCGATAGGGTTTGAAATTTCATATATAATGTGACTGATGCGAGTATTCTATAGTTGGTAAGAAGTAGTGTACAGTTATGCATAATAAAGTAGTAAGAGAATGTTAAGATATATGTACTATATATAGTACATATTTCTTAATACTATATTACTACTTACTTATACTTACTTACTTATTCTATAGTATACTATCTATTATATAAAAGAAAGTCTATTTAATTATATATATATATATGTGTGTGTGTATCTGGTGAGGTAACTCGAGAACCGGGGTACGTCGCGAAAATCTGTTATACCCGATCTTAATAATTTTTCAAAAGTATGGTCTTGGTCCGGAAAATTTTTTGAATTTTTTACTGCGTACCCCAGAAAAACCCGAAAAATTGACTTTTTGCCATTAAAATGATTTTTTGTCATCTAAAATCTTCGGCGTCGCTTTTTTGATATATTTTTTTTATATTTTTTCGAAATATTTTTTTGAAATTTTTTTGAATTTTTTTTTTAAATTTTGAAATATTTTTTGAAATATTCTTTACATTTTTTGAAATATTTTTGAAATTTTTTTGAAATATTTGAAATATTTTTGTGATATTTTTAAAAAATTTTTTGAAATATTTTTAACATTTTTTTTGAATATTTTTTAAAAAATTGTTGATATATTTTTAAACATTTTTAGTATTATTTTTAAACAATTTTTTGAAATATTTTTAAACATTTTTTTGAAATATTTGTAAACATTTTATTGGATATTTTGTAGACATTTTTTTTGAAATTTTTTTTAAATATATTTTACAACTAATCGTTGAAATATTATTATTTTAAGATATAATTAAAATATTATAATTATATAATAATTATATAAATATTATACTTTTTAAAATATTTTTAGAACATTTATAAAAAATATATTTTGCAATATTTGGAAATATTTGTTGTATACTAGCAATACAGAATCAGGAATAGCTATAATTAATAAATAATATATAGGAAAACAATCAAAAATCGATCAACAGGGTGCAGTTTCGCTTTTCGACATTTTTAAAGTATTATTTTGTAATATTGGAAATATGTGTTGTATTTTTTGAATTATTTTTGAAATATTTGTCCACTAATTTTTGAGATATTAAAAACGAATATCTGTTTAAATTTATTCGAATTTTAGCACAAATTTATGTTATTATATATGAAAGGCAGAATCATGAATAGCCATAATTAATAAATAATAGATAGGCAAACTATAACACAACGAGTAAAGCAGAGTTGGGTACGGCAAGAAATTCCAAAACAGGAATAGTTATATTTAATAAATGATAGATAGACAAATAATAAAAAACCGATCAACGCCGATTTGGAACGGTTTGGGTTTAGGTTTTCAATATATTTTGGAATATTTTAAATATTTGTTGTATTTTTTTAAATATTTTACACTAATTTTTTAAATATTAAAAAAAATATGTTTCTACATTTGTTTGTATTTTAGATAAACTTTATTTAATAGTATATACTAGAAATGTAGAATCAGGAATATCTCTATAGAGATATTCCTAATTATAATTAATAAATAATAAATAGGCAAAAATCAAAAACCGATAAATGTCGGGTCTGGTTGGGTTTAGGTTTGAGTTTTCGACATTTTTTTAAAACATATTTTATAATATTTGTTATATTTTTTAATATATTCTATCACTAATTTTTTAAATATTAAAATATTTTTCTACATTTGTTTGTTTGTCGGCTAACATTTATTTTATTGTATATATAGAAATGAAGAATAAGATATAGTTATAATTAATAAATAATAGTTACTAACTATTAGTTAGGTATACATTAAAGATTAGCAATGAAGAATCAGGAATAGCTATCATTATATATTAATTATGATTAACAAAAAATAGATATGTAACAAAATCAACAACCGAGCATCGCCGTGTCGGGTACGGTTTGGGTTTAAGTTTTGGTTATAGACATTTTTTAAAACTTATTTGTAATATTTGAAATATTTTTTGTATTTTTTAATATATTTCCATTAATTTGTTAAATATTAAACAAATATTTCTATAATTTGTTTGTATTTTAGCTAACATTATTTTATTGTATATATTCAATGCAGAATCAGGAATAGCTATAATTAATAAATAACATATAATAGTAAAATAAAAAAAACCGAGCAACGCCGGGTCGGGTACGGCTAGATATACTAGAAATGTAGAATCAGGAATGGATCTAATTAATAAATAATAAATAGGCAAACAATCAAATACCGATATATGTCGGGTCTGGTACTGTTTGTATTTGGGTTTAGGTTTGAGTTTTCGACATTTTTTTAAAAATATTTTGTAATATTTTGTAATATTTTTGGTATTTTTTAGCAATTATATATTATAGAATAATCAGGAATAGCTATAATTAATAAAAATAAATAGTCAAACAATCAAAAACCTAGCAACGCCGGGTATGGCTACTAATATGTTGAAATATTTGTTATATTTAAAAAATATTTGTTAAAAAATACACTTTTAAAAAATATATTTTATAATATTTTAAATTATTTTTTGTATTTTTTCAAAATATTTTAAGAATAAATCTTAAAAAGAACAACTCTAGATCTACATCGGATACAGTTAGATTTATTAAATATTAGTTAGAAGACAAACATTAAAGATTAGCTAGGCAAATAATAAAAAACCGTGCAACGCCAGGTTGGGACGGTTTGGGATTGGGTTTCAACATATTTTGTAATATTTTGTAATATATATAATATATAGGAAAATAATCAAAACCGAGCAACGCCGGGTCGGGTACGGCTAGTATTATATATAATTTAGTATATATATATATACTAAAATAGAATAAGTGTACCTATGATGTAATGTTATGACTCGATACGCGTATGCTCCCTAGTCGGCTGACCTAACAGATATCGATTACGTCATCTAGATTACGTAATATACTTGTTGCATGGTTACCTAACACCTGAGCAGCAGAATAGTTTATCGATCGTATTTAATATATAGTCGTAATTGAATATAAATATAAATATAAGTCTAGCTATTATGTTTACTTCTATTTATATGTTTACCAATATGTAGATGGACATGTTACAATTGTTGCACATCAACATTAATATTGATTTAAACCTTTAATGTAAGCACTAGTATAGAGTATATATATATATTATTTTGAGTGGTGTTTGATATGTAATGTATTATAGAATATGTATCTATAATGTTAATTAATAGCTACTAAATTTCAGGTATTACAATATTATAATAATAATGTATTATAATAAACATTTATAATAAATAAAATAATCAAATATAAATCATAAATTTTAATTGATTTAATATTTTAATATTTTTTAGTAATTACAAATATTTGTAATTTAATATATTATAATATATTTGTATTAACCATGGTTGATGTATGGTTGGACACTGTCCAATGAACAGCTGCTGTTGGTGAACGCATTCACTTATTATATGTTATTATAGATTATAATGGTGAGGTCAGTTGTATACTATAGTATATACCTCTAGGTTTTTCAATTATATATATATATATATATATATATATATATATATATATATATATATATATATATATTAGTTACGCTTCGATGTACACTGTACAGTGTACAATATTAAATCTCTGATCGGCTGAAATCCCCAAAACAATAAGGCTATTCAATAATGACAAGTAAACTTCATATTTGACCGCATTATTGTTCACACATTTCATCATAAATAAATTATTATCTGACAATACACATTTAGTTAATTTTAGATAAACATGGACATTTATTATATTCATAACAAACTATATGTGTTGTGTATACATTACAATAACACGTTACGTAATGCTTACATAGCTATATTATTACATACGTATTCTATATACTCTAATATGTATATACATAATTCATATGTAATACGTGTTTTCGAGGCATCGTATACTATAGTAAACAATAATCTATGAATAGATTTATTTTGTATTCGTTATCATTTTTATTAGAAATTATTTATTTATTTATCGTTATTTAATACTGAACTCGCCCGATTAAAAATCTACACCCAATGTATTATACCCTGGAATGTAAATATTGGCCAACTTTTACTATTTATATATTTTACCCGTAGTTATAATTATAACTGTTGTTGTTATTATATTTAGTATAATTGATATTTTCGGAATAATACTTTGATTACTATTTGTTATGTATAATATGTGCATTATGCATAATAGCAATACTTAATTAATAATATTATCTCAAATAATACTAATATATATATATATATATAATATAATAGTATATAATATATATTATAATATACATGATTATATACTAGTAATTAGTAAATGTAATATATCAAATAGATAATAATATTAATCTTCTATTATTACTGTAAAAATATTAACTCTAGGCTGTTAAGTAAAATGTTATGCACATATAGTTAGTTTTGTATACATCATTTAAACATAATTAATTATATTTTAATAAATAATTATTTTTGTTAACAAGTAAAATTGAAGGTTATTCCTGGCCTTGCATAAATAATAATAAAATATTGAGAACAAACTAACTTAATTAGTAAATAGTAAATAAAATAGTTCAAATCTGTATATTTACAAAATTATATATATATATATATATATATATATATATATATATATATATATATATATATATATATATATATATATATATATATATATATAGTGCGCTTTCGATGTACCGGCAATCGCGTTGTACCGGCACATCTCTGAATCACTGATTTATTTCCTATCTATTCAATGTTAATAATTGTCGATGTACCGGCGCAAAAGTCTAATTGTAATTGATGTACCGGCATATATGTACATGTTTCCCACAATTGCTCACTATGATTCATACTTAATTGCGAGAAAGTTTTTATTTTTGCAGATTCTGCTTTCACTGTTTCTTCTCCGAAGTACTGGAACAGTCTTCCCGATTAATTACGGACCCTATCATCTTTTATTACTTTAACTGTCGACTATATTCATATATGTTATCATTATAATTTCTTCTTTTTAAATTTAATATTATTCGTGTAATTATTTATTTGTTTTATTATTTCAACTTGACGCATATAAACTTCCATCGTTTTCAACTGAGTCAATAAACCTTTCTATTATTATTAAAGTTATTATTATATTGCAATGCACTCGCATAGTGTACATGATCTCATGTAATAATACTATAGTACTAGTACTCATAGTCTAGGAGTACTGTAGGTCCTATGTTATACCATTATAATAATTCAAAATAGTTTATTTTATTTTATTTTGCATTCGTTTCATACCACTATACTAATATTGTATTCCAGTTTATACCTATAGGTTATACCATTATAATAATACACATAATATTTAATATTCTTCTTCGTATATTCTATATTTTCTGCTAGATTGAGAGTGCACTGTATATATATATATTTGTGGATATATACATTATATATTGTAATGCAAATATATAATATAAGGTATCAATTTGAAATCTTTGCCAACGATAACATAACAAAGAATAATACACATTAATATATTACGCTATTGTAATAATATACAAAATAAACATAATTACAGAATGCATCCGTTAATAAGACATATATGTCCTAAATATATGTATAGAACTGCAGAGTAACATTTAAGAATATATATATTGTTATTGTTTTTGTTATTTTTATTTGGTGGAGTCCTTTCATCCCATCCAGGAACTTTGATGAAGTTTTCACTTATAACCATGTATGGCTCTAATGTCCCTTCGAAACCGCTCTCATGTTAAGGTATCCATGGTTTTAACGAGAGCCGATCATTTATGTATACACAATTATATAAGATCACTTCTAAATAATATTTTAAGACACATTTTATAAAATTAATTAATGGTCCAGACGAGTCTCGAACCCGTGTCCTACTGTTTGAGTGTCTGACGCCTTAGCCACTGAGCCGCACAGGCAGTTCATATATATATATATATATATATATATATATATATGATTAATTATTATAAATAGGAGTTTAAGCATACAAGCACAATACTTAGATGACCACGTATTAAGTTAGACTAATGTAACACAAGAACAGAATAACATTCTCGTACAATAATAATATCACACGGGAAGAAAGCATATAGGTATATACTAGTGATGTAAATGATGCCGAGCTTTTTATGCCGAGTCGTGACTTTCATTTTCGGAAAAAAAAAGGATCCCGAGCCGAGTCGAGACTCTAGCCAAACGATCCCGAGTCGAGCCGAGACTCTTACAAAACGAGCCCGAGATGAGTTTAGACGTTATGTAACTGAGACTGAGACAGCATCATGCTTTAGATTTTAGCATCATTTACACCACTAGTATATACCATTCCTAAAAGAAGGACGATATTTAAATATCATGACTATATAAACGTATACGCGAATCTTACATGAGAGTGGAAAAGAACATATCGGACATATTTATATATATATGTTTATATATTAATATATAGTATAGACAAAAGGTATACCCTTCATAATGACCTTCGTTTGTAAGTTTCTTTGTCAATATCGTGGGTAAACAATATAGGGGTTATTCAATATTTAAAAGTAAACAACAATTTACCTATCGAAATATGAGGAGTTGGAAGAAAGTGGAGTACACTTATAGGGTCATGGTGTATTGTGAACCTTATCATAAATGGAATATTATTATTAGTAATACTATTAAATATATAAATAGTCAAGAGACAACAACAAACCTCAATACATATGATATCTAAGTACATGTCGAGTTATACTTATCAGTTTAATATTATGCAATACATATTCGTTTTATCTGAATATATTATTTAATATTAGTTATCTAGATAATTAGCATAGCTATGCGATTACATTCGATTTAAATATGTTAATTATGTAAATAATTACGTCACAACATTTAAAGTAAGGACCGGAAAGTCGTTCGATTCACCAAATTCACCAACAAAGTCATTAGAACCAAATCAACTACTGACGATAGAATGTCACGAATGAGTCTCCATGGAGACGACACGTGGTAAGTATTACACGCGCCCCACGGTTGAAAGGTCGCAAAGGTACCCAGGTATAACGTATATAACGACATACCGTTATAACGAGGTAATTGTATTAATATATGTCGAGAGACGTCTACTCTTATTTCACATCATTTTGTGATGAATAGAAAACGGGAAATATGAAATATAAACGATATAGGGTACTACGTACATATTTCTAAGTACATTCTGTCAAGTACACATAATTCTAACATATCCTACCTATCAATAGAATAGCTGAGAACAACGCCCTATCAACATCTCGTGGTTAGATATTTAGTCGGATATAAAAATAAGTATATTATTAAAAATGCGGTTGCTATGATAATATATTTAGATAGTTTTGCGGAATGATTATTTGATTAGAGATATAGCTATCCGAAGAGAGGTTCGGGGGAGGGGCCGGATATCACGTTACACGACTAGATGCATGACCACTAATATGATTATCATACGCACTCGGATTTAGTGATGATATCCCGGATATAGTGCAGGTAGTACACGAGAATAAGATACAAGTTAGTAGATATGCTAGTGAGACAATGAACATACTTCACTATGCGTATCATCGAGTTAGAAGTACGCTAATTTAATAAGTAGACATGCTTAATGTTGTAAATCTAATAAAGTAAATTGTACACTAAATAATGTATTCTATATATATACTATAGTATATACATATACTCTGCCCATAACGCAATGTTCATAGTAACTATGTCCATTATATACACACAGAACATTGTAAACTATGTTAATTAAGCGGTAGTCACGTGCTTTACATGTACACGAATGCTGGGGGGTATACGCTGTTAAAAACCCTTTGGTTTTCGTGAATTAATCCCTTTTAATCAATGTCTGTTTACACAAAGGGTTTGGTAACTTTAGTTAGGCCTTTTTTCAAACTAAAGGGTTTATGTCGACTATCCACTAAAGGGTTTAGAAACATTTAGTTATACCGTTATAAGAACTAAATGGTTTGGTATCCATAAATTACAAACCCTTTAGTTACGCACCTATTATACTAAAGGGTTTCGTGCGAAGGGTTTAATACACCATCATGTAATACGTGTTTACAAGTATACTCTCAATAGTTGCATTATTTATATCGAATGTATATCAATTAATTAAATAAATATTATGATATATATATATGAGTATTTATGGGTGTATTATATATGCGCGTATACGGTTATGTCATAACTAAGTATATGAATGTATGAATACATATTAGATGATTAATTAAGAAACATTTCTGATTATACTCATTATATGTGTTTCTATACAGAAACGTATACACGAGTTATGCGCTTACGTTGTATGTGTTTGTGACGTATGCATGTGTAATGTGTGTGTGTGTGTGTGTGTGTGTGTGTGTGTGTTTGTGTGTGTGTGTGTGGTCAACGATAACCACGCCCCTGTATTATGTAATATCACGTGCACGTATACGTATTCGTGTATATTGCATAATTCTATTGTTTCATCTATATAGCGTGACT
Source organism: Osedax fenrisi (assembly GCA_964019155.1). NCBI lineage: Eukaryota > Metazoa > Annelida > Polychaeta > Sabellida > Siboglinidae > Osedax > Osedax fenrisi. Next base: position 95,643,433 of record OZ025241.1, on the reverse strand, counting down.
ATGCGTGTGAGTGTGTGTGTTGCTATATGTGTACATATGTGTGTGAGGGTGTGTGTGTAATGCATTGTGAAGTTTTTACATAGCCACGCCTCACACACAGATACTAAAACTACACGCCCTAAAATAAAAACGTAAATGTCTGCACACGTTATATATATTAATTTAATAAGTGTGAGTAGGCCTATAAGTAGAGTTATTGTATAACGTATTATGTATATATATATATATATATATATATATATATATACATATGTGTATGTGTGTGTGAAAGTATGAGTAAAGAGTATGATTTAAATCATGATTATATCATGATGATTAAGTTAATATATAGTACCTATTTGTTATTTGTTATATTGGTGGAGTCCTTTCATCCAATCCAATAATTTAGATGACGTTTTCACTTATAACCATGGGGTTATAATATCTCTTCGAAGCCGTCCTATATATATATATATATTGCAATACTATAATTACGTTAGTTACTGGTCCTCTCAATATCCTAGCCCACTTTCTCCATTACACTTTATTAGTATATTGTTGTATTATACAACAATATAACTTGTATTCACTATTAGTGTATACGTCAGATGTATGTCCATAGACGTTTCGCGCGATGTCCTTCAGAGGGTATTCAGACGAAGTGACTCTATCATATTACTGAACTTAAATAATATGTATCCCCCCGACTACATTTATGTGATCTAAACTTGTTCTTTTAGACCATTCGTGTTTCGTCGACTCTCTTCTGTATAATATCATAACTTCTAGATTTAAATAATAGTGTTTAATGGTAGATTATTAACCAAATCATGTAATATAAATATAATATTAGACAGATATATGCTTATAAGTATACACTCTGATAACCTCAATCCTGTAATATACGGAGTTACACGGGGTTTTGTAATTGGTATGCCAAGTATAAACTTTAATTTTCAATATACAACCTACTTATTGTGATATTATTGACCACTTCCTCTTGTCCACTTGCAGGTTTAGGTGAACGATATTAAGGGATATCCCTTTCTTCCTATCTCTTCTAAGAATAACTTTCAGTAGACTATGTATTTTATCAAATAATCTTCTATTAAACATATCTAAAGATATGTATATTTTATAAGATCTGTCTACTTAATATGTCTACAAATTCCGTATTATTATGTCTTGTTACATTAATATTCATTTACTATCATCACCATCTATTATTCTCATTTAAGATCATGTCATATGTGCACATTCACCACATTCGCGAGTATATATATAAAAGATAGGGAAAAGGGCTAATTTATAAAGGCATTAAACTCTTTTTATTATGATTATTTATTTATTTTAAAATGGTACAATATCACGTGGTGGTTATGGGCGTCATGAGAAGGAAACAAAAATAAAATAAATAGAGTACAATACAAATGAAGGAAGAAATATATTATGATTTTTGTATTATCCTTTAATTAATATGTTGTTATAATATATAAATTATTACTCGTCAAATAAAAGGGTGTTCCCTTATGAGAGATCATAATCGAACCAGACACGCTGTAATTTAAAGTTTTCAATCAGAATGTAGCAATGATGATTCATACATTTTATATTAATATTATAATACATACAAATAATTTTAAATATTATTTTATTATAAATCAGCAAGTTAGTAAGGCAATATTTCTTATTTCAATTTAGATTAAATAATGTCATCAAGTTTTATTCACTTTAAACTACGTAATTTGTGTAATCTAATTAATATGTTAACGTATTATGATTTACTTAAATGTATGTCAATTAACATAACTTTGTTGTTTTATATGTATCAGTATTACAATAGTATAATTATATTTTATTAGATACATACTTGTTACCTTTATAATCGTAATATCATTATTTAACTTACATATATGTGTGTTATATGCATGTTATCATAATATAATATATATTCACCCCATTATCGTATTTTAATACCATATTTAAGACACATTCACAATTGTAGATTGTAGAACATTCACAAACTAATCTCCCCAAAGTGTCTTGTATTTGTTGAAATAACTCATAAATATAATAATAATATATATAATAATAATACTATTTATTTTTTGAAATCTCATATATATTGTATATACTACAACTAGCGGCACAGCAACAAATGGAAACCTCAATGAGTCATAGACGTGTACATGTATAAACAACTACGAGGGACCCTCTACAATACAAATAGTAACATTTCGTGCTTCTCTATTTTGATTTATAATTGATTAATTTCTTGATAAACATAAGAGACAAAAATAAGAACAACCTGGAGACGAAATCGGGACCTATGTCTTATCCGCGGTTAAATAATTATGTATTAACTAACCATTGATAACATCTTTACTTTCCTAACATGTATTATCGTATCTACTAACCATATTAAAACATGCACGAGTAGATAGTGCCAATACGTTTATATATATATATATAAGTTAGAACGATGTAAAAAGGTTATAAACTAGAATATTTCATATTAAAAACTAGGTCTAAACTAGCGCATACGATACTTTCGAAACTACGCGTACAAAGTTCTACTTATTACGCGAACATTCACCCGTCTACACTGCATATTACTATCTTTATTTAATGTATTGATAATACATATCATATCTATATTATATAATATATGTGTTTAATGCGACTATTCCTATTTAGCAGGTATATTATTATTAAATAGATGCCGTATACATTACTATGATGAACGGGAGAGCATACATCACTTACTATATGTGTGTATTGCATATGACTCACCTGATTGCGTTTTAAATTCATATTATCGGAATATAATAACATTATATGATTGTTAATTGATGAAAGTGTAAATATAAAATATATGGGTACATTTCTAATTATAATTCATTGAATAGGATTTTAATTGCATTTTAGTTTAATAATATATTGTTTTTATAAATAGCATCAAATTACAATATATTAAACACTACTATATTCATTAACCCTACAATTATATTATATACATTAATTGTATGTTTATGAAAAATAATTATATTATTAACAAATATATAAATTAATTATAAATAGATGATTCTATTATGATTGATTAATATCGCGTTGTAAATAAAGCGATCGAGTGACCGACATTGTATCGATACATCGATACCCACGTGATTGATTATGACGTCATCCTCTGTTGATCGCGAGTTCATTCGGTGACACATTCGCCCGTAGAAATGATGCTGTATCGATTGCGAATGCCAGATTACCTCAGGATAACCCATCGGGACATTTCAATTATAATTGCTAAGAGGTAACTCCGTTGACCCTATAGGGATACCTTATTTAAGGTCAAAGGTAATATATTCATAGGTTATTAGTAAGCAGCGGAACATTGAAGGTAGCCGGAGTATATATAATTTCCTTCTTTGCTAATTTATTCCAGAATAAAGTATCTAACATCATCACTGCTCGCCATAATGTTAATGTTGATCTCCTCACTCTCAACTCATCTTCACTATCTTCATCTTCACCTACTCGTCCTTATTTGCTCTCTCTAATTAAATCTCTAAAATCCAATTCCCCACTAGACCCTATTCCTCTTACATTACTTCGTACCCTTTCTCCATCATTAATTGAACCCATAACAATGATCATTCATGCGTCCCTTATTACATCCATCGTACCAAAGTCAATGAAACACTCTTATATCACCCAAATTATAAAAAAATTACCCTTAACCACTCGAACATGTCGAGCTATCGACTCATCTTCCAGCTTTCATCAATCATTAATACATTGGAGCGAATTGTATCTGATCAACTTATACACTATATCATGATAGTGCACTACCATTTCAATTATTGATAAGTTTCAAAGTGCTTACTTACCCCATCGGAGAACTAATTCAGCATTGAATATCATCATTAATAATCTACTCCTATCCTTATTTGATAACAAAGCCCCCTGCTACCTTGTGTTACTTGACCTGTCCAGTTCCTTTGATACTCTAGTTTAGAGTCTAAACCATGAAATTCTTGCTTTACGCTTAATGAAATCGGTATTCATGGTCAAGTATATAGCTGTTTCTGTCCGTAATTTCCTTAAGGTCCTCATTAGTGAAAATTAACTCACCCTTCTCTACTCCATTGACAGCACTCGTGGCGTTCCACAAGGCTCCGTGCTTGGTCCTTTACTTTTTATTATTTATATTTTACCCATAAAATCCATATTTCGTAAATATCCTTACATCCACTATGTACATCCAGTATACTTCTTTTCCAATTTCGACTGGTTATCCCATAATTCCCTATCACTTAATATGACCAAAACTGACATCATCGTTCTCTCCAGACCTACCTACCCTCTAATCATCATCCACCCCTTTTTACTATCCCTTCCTACCTCACAATCCATAACAAGTATTGGTTTCACCATCAACTCCCACCTAGATTACTCTGACCACATATCTATAAGCATACGCAATGCCAACTATTATTTTATAACATTAGAAAATTACGCAATAAATTGACTTTTTAAATGACTAAAAGTCTAATACAATCGCTAGTCTTCAGTAGACTTATATACTGCTGCTCACTTCTATGTAATCTACCTCTAAAGCGTATGCTTAAACTTGAGATCATACAACGACGTACTATATGCACCCTATATAAACTGAAGTTCTCTTCAATAGTATCAATATCAACCCTAGTGCGATCACTCGGCTGGATTAATTTTAGGTATATCTGCAGGACAGACTACTATTCATCATCCATAAGGTGATCCATCTTATATCTCCCGAGTACCTAGCAGACTTGATAAGTATTCAGACCCTTAGTCGAGCTAGCAGTAAATGTCACACGAAATGACAATTGTGCAACGCTCGACTCTCTCTGCTCACTCTGAATCTGTTTCTCTGAGGTATACCTATATAGCTCCAAATTACTGGAATTATCTACCATATGACCACTTAAGGTGTTTGAAATCCCCGTCACTATTTAAATGTAAACTCTCTACGCACCTATTAACATTGTAACCTATCCTTCCATTTCCTTCATTTTTATGTTACCCTATTTATTTTATTTTTATTTCCTTCTCGTGACGCCCATAACCATCATGTGATTTTGTAATCAATAAAACATTTAAAAATAAAATAAATAAACATATATACATAGGGTAATATAGGGTAATATCAAAGATTTTCCGAAGGAAAGATATAACACTTACGCGTGTAATTCGAATTTGTATACAAAATACCCCAGTGCCACCTATAGCGGGTTACTTTTAGGAACTATGTGTTGTTTATAATGTAAATTCGTGTTTAACTATACACTTTTAAAATTTTAAATAATATGCTTTAAATTAATATTTATATGATGAAAACTAAGTGTTCATTACAAATATATAACAAACAAATATGATATTTATGTTTTAAATGCTATAAGTATATATTTAGTAAGTAAAATTTAATTTATATTGCATGTAATTTAATAGAGCAATGAAAACATTGTTGTATGCAAACAGAGCCGAACCTAAATCTATTTCAGTGATTTCGATACTACTGCTAGCAGCGGCCGGGGATATTACTAAATTACGTTGCATGCATAGGGAGTGTTATATCTTTGCTTCGCAAAATCTTTGGTAATATGCTGAACCACGAGCCTTATTAGCTTTCTTATATATTCCATAATCACCACTGTATACGTGTAGTTGCACATTGTGTGGAGTATATATTATATGCTATAAAAGACGTTATATTTTATATATGTATTATAGTTCTAGTATTATATTTATTTGACACACTTTTTCTATAAACTTATATAACCTCTATGAGGTTATACACGATATATATATATATATATATATATATATATATATGATTTACATGACGTAAATTATGAGCATGTCCTTGATAAATATAGGTATTATATAAATAGAGGTATACCTACATTATATTTACTACATAACACACATTATTACTCAACGTGAGTCGTATGACTCAGTTATTTTTCTCTATATATATACGTGTATATACAGGTATTGTTTAATTATTAAGTGTCAATCACAATGTAATGATGATCGGCTATTTATGAGAACATATTATATTCAATTTAGTATGTATTTATTGTATGTCCTATATATACATATATATATATATATATATATATATATATATATATATATAATTAATTAATTAATTGAGGTATTCAAATAATGCTATTATTTATAGGGCTATTGTACTACATTATTTAATATAAATAAATTTGTCATGAATTCCAATATAATATATACATATATGTCTATGACTAATAATTATTATATAGTATAATAGTGGTGTTGCTAATGGTATGCCGTTCTTTAATATATATTTATTTGATATGATATGTTATGATTGATTATATTATATTGTATTTGTTTGATATAGAGATTTCATCGATGTATCTCTAAGTAGGGAAAGTTACCTAATATGGACACTTTAACAATAAATGTTATTAACATTTTATGACTCATTGTATTTATTTAAAAATTACAATATATTAATATTATATGATTATAGATATTATTGTAATTTTACAATTTTATTTAATCTTTTAATTCCATAGATAATGGGGGTGTCCTTATTCGGTACCCGTGTCCGAATACGGACACTCTGTGTTATAATACGGACACTCTAAATACCACTAAATAAACCATATATTATTGATGAACCAATCAGACAAATTACATTATTTATAATTAATTTTATGAATAATGTATTCTAATTTAATCAAATAATATATTTTTTTAATTTTTTTTAGTAAATAATACACTTCAAGTATCTAAATAATAAACATTTTAAATTTAGCTTTATTGGTGGTATTAATATTATGACGCACGCGATCTTTATGAAAATCAGAATTGTTCGGGTAAATTTTTTAGGTAAATTCGCTATATTAATACACTATAATTAACGCTATATAATAATACACGAAATACGACGCATTTATAATATAATACCACAACATAGTGAAATATGTTTATGAATTATGCATTCATAAATACATACTTTATATTGTGCATTTCATATACACACATATTTCACTTTACATTATATATTTCATATATATACACATTTTACATTATGCATTTCATATATACACTTTATTTTGTGCATTTCATATATACACTTTGTATATTTAATATATACACATACTTGTATATACCGTATTGGATTGGATTGGATAGTTTATTTTAACAGCAATATGCTGTTAAAATAAATGTATATAACAGTCGTGAACGCTGGTTGTTCAATCGCCATCGTATGTCATATTATATTAGATGTATATATATTGAATTGAATTGAATTGAATATGGTTTATTGAGTAGAAATACAATATAATGCAGTATATACAACTTCTGCTCAAAGGAGAGTACCAGAGATTATCTTGTAATCTATATTCACGACGAGGGTACCCTCCAATAATAAAATAATACAATAATATGACAACGATAAAATTAAGAATAGTAAAACACGAAAGAAAGAAATGAGGTAATTTAATGAACTAATTTAAAATTATATATACAACAACAATTAGTAAATATATATAACATATATCAACTGTTATATATATATATTACAATTATATTAACGAGTGTTAATAATGAGATTAATATTTATTTAAATATTCAAGTTTTATATATTTTTTAAATGCATTGTATTTTAAGTTTTTACATGTATTATTTAATTCATTCCAAAGTTTAATACCATATTCATTTATTGTATGAAGTTTATTATTTGTTTTATATTTAGGTATTCTATAATTGCATTTATTTCTTATATTATAGTTATTTATTTTATATTCAAATTTATTTGTTATGTTGATTGGTAATTTTTTATTAAATACATTATGCATAAAATTAAGAGATATGTAATTAATTAAATCATATATATTTAAAATTAAATCATATATATTTAAAATTATATATATATATATATATATATATATATATATTATAATTCAGAATGTGGTATAAAACCCCGAATAGATAGATAAGCAAATAGTATCCGTTTTTAGTTATCCGTTGAAAACAAAATCATAAGTTTATATTATAATACGATCTAGAAAAAATCGTAAACGATTCTAAAATTAAAAACATACATATTTGATATGAATTATGAATCAATCAAGCATGACGAACCCATAATAAACTTGAATACGTTGACAACAAGCCTATAGGCTAAGTATACATGCTCTAGTTATAACTAAACTATTCCAATATATATATATACGTATACGTTTAATGTGCGTGATTATGTGTGCGATGTGCGGCGATATAGTGAGCGAGTGTGCGGTTCACTCCACCCCGAGGACGGCGATGTCCTCCTCCTCCTCCTCCACGTTAAAACCCGACACTGGTCGTTCTTATCTTAGACGTGCGACAGTTCTCCTTTGCATACAGCTCGTCTTCTTCCAGGTACTTAGTGGCGTACACCTGTCAATCATCGCCAGTGTTACGTCATCGATACCCAGAATACAACGGTAAAGGTTACGTCACTGTGTATGCGTGTAGGGTTATATGTTTAATAACGTTATATTTTCTACGCTAAATAAATAATAGATTAAAATTTAATTTCATAAATTAAATTTTTTGTTTTTATCAATTTTAATGTTAAATATATGTTAATATTTATAACTAGATTTAGGGTTACGGTAGATTATAATGAGATATTGATGAATATAGAGTAATCTAGTTATATAGTTATCTATACGTGAGAGTTAAAGGAATATTCGTTATTGGTCATCATTGATAAATATTTAAATTATATATATATATATATATTCAAATTGACTGATACGCTCTATAAACGTAAATAACACCAACATTATGGAATTCTATTCCTCTCCATATCGGATCAATACATCTTACACATAAGTTTAAGAATGTATTTAAATCATATACATTATCAACGAATTAATTGAGACTTGATTGTTTACCATTTAATTATAACAGTTGTATATGTTTTATAATTTATATTACATTATTATTTATACACATATATGTGTTTTTCTATATGTTTATATGTATATCATCTTATTTTTTCGTATTTATCAGAACAATCTTTGTAGTTATTTAATGAGTATTAAATTAATCATCTTATTATTATTTATTATTACGAATGTAGCGACCCCAGATGTACAGTGTACAGTGTACAGTGTACACCATACACTCCACTACGTGGATAATACAACAATACAACTAAATAATATAAAACAATAAATCAATAGGAATAATCGATACAATTATGTACGATATATGGAACAGTGGTTTTTATGTATCAGATACTACTTAAACGTGAACTAAAATTGATATATTTAGCTTATAAGCTTATATATACATTATATATATATATATATATATATATATATATATATATATATATATTTGTATTGTATGTCCGGGGCCCCTCATAGTTATTTATAACATGTATACTTTTATGTCTTCTTGAGGGGTCCATTTGTATCCGATATTTTTATTCAATATATATATATATATGAGATTTCAATGAATAAATATGATTAGTATTATTATTATGTCTATTATTGACTTTTAGAGTAAAATAATATACTTAGAAATATGTTATTCATGCAGAATTTTAGATATTGAAATAAAAAAATAATTTAAAACAATTTAATATTTATAATTTATTTCATATTATATGCTTACATATATTAAATAATGTTTAATTATTTATTATTTTATAAAATAAATATTAATGTAGGTAAACAAAGATATATAATGTATATAATTAATACACATTTCATTATAACATATTGTACAAAATATATATTTATATAAAGTAACAGAAATCTACAATTTAATAGTTATTTTATTTTCTAATACATTTTAGTTTGTACTATATACAGGTTTATTAAAAAAAGAAATAATTAATTTTTTTAGATATTCACAAATACAATCAATTTTAAAATATACTAAATTATAGATTAATAATCTATGTAAGGTCCTTTGGTCATATCCATCTGATACTCTGGTCATTTAATATAGATATTTATATTTGGTTATATGAAATCAAAATATGTATATGTATTAATATTATTCCCTATAGAGATATATAACACACACATATATATATATATATATATATATATATATATATATATATATATATATATATATATATATATATATTTACATATATATATAACATAATATAAATATCAACATATTATATTAAAATATAAAACATTTTATTACAGAATTTCGTGAAAATTATAAAATAATTATTAATAAAATATCTTTCATATGTTAAACGCTATTTTAATCATTGTTAGTTTGTTTGGGATATCATCCCCTTTATCATAATATTATAAATATCTACTTCGGGCGTTCGTCAGACGTTGGCTTCGACTACCTTCAGATACTTCACTCGGTGTATTCTACGCACCTAGTAGTGTCGGTGGGATAGCTATCACTCGTCGTTTTCTGGCAATACCGGTGCTGCGGCTAAAAAAGATTTCATCCATTAGAAGGAATGATGACACTATTATTCAAACTCTTCCCGATAGTGTTATTCCAAAATGGTCTACACCTCGAGTATACGATGAATACACGTTTATTGATAACACCTCCATAAATAAATATCATTCAATATATTTATTTAATTCTGTCGATGGCAAGGGTTTAGAATTAGGCACGCATAGTCCTTTTATTAATAATTGGATAACTTCTCCTATAAAGATGTTTTCTGGTCGCGATTTTGTAGATATGGTAAAGCTAAAGCACGGTCTACTCTATACACATTACAGATGTAAACGTATGTTTCCAAGTTTAAATACAAACTGTTTAAGGCGAGGGTGTAATTATAAATATGACTGCCTAAATCATATTATGCAGACCTGTAGATTTAATTATAATAACATTATTCACAGGCATAATTATGTTAACGCTCTTTTAATCACTCTACTTAATAAGTACAAATTTACAACTATACTGGAACCACACATACGAACACAACTTGGCTTACGCAAACCTGACTTACTGGCTTACCGAAATGACATTGTGTATATTATAGATACGCAAATCTCAACTGATACAATAGATACCGATACTAATTACCGACACAAAACTGACTACTATAACAAACCTGAAATACTCTCCTACGCAAAACAACTTACTGGTGCAAAGCAGGCTAAACTAAGTGCCTCTTGTTGGAACTGGCGTGGTATACCCTCATCCCTAACGTCTAAAGACCTATATTCGTTAGGCCTGAGGAAGCATGATATTACGCTACTCAGTATTCGTGTCATGACAGGCAGTCTAAATATTTATCGCAAATACTGCTGCAATGGATTATTGTAATATCCTTAATTACCTGGCCTCTCCCTTGCCTACTTCGTCATATTTGTATTAATATGTTTTCGCTAATAAATGGGATAATTGGCTCTGGTTATTAACTAACCATTGTCCGAAAAAAAAGAAAAAAAATATATATATATATATATATATATATATATATATTTACATATATATATATATAACATAATATAAATATCAACATATTATATTAAAATATAAAACATTTTATTACAGAATTTCGTGAAAATTATAAAATAATTATTAATAAAATATCTTTCATATGTTAAACGCTATTTTAATCATTGTTAGTTTGTTTGGGATATCATCCCCTTTATCATAATATTATAAATATCTACTTTAATATTATGTTTATAAACATGTAATGAACACTAATAAGTAATTAATCTAATAGTAAATATATCAAACAATGCGCATATTTATATAGTAATTAACTGTTTGTATTGTGTCAAGTTTATTAAACTTAAATTTATTAATATCATTTATTAAAAAATATATTTTAAATGTAAAAATGAGCCTACATATATTAATGTATTACACACGAAATTAAAGAGTTACAACTTCAGTCGTAGTTTATTCTTAAACATGTGCTGATCATGCTGACTCATGGTGACTCATTGTGACTCATTATTACTCATAGCCCAAATTAACGATCTTTCCCTAATCCTCGTCCAGTTTTTCTTCGTATAATATAATTTATCGTAATATTTGTTATATATATATGTGTTAAATATAGAATTACTATTTAATTATCATTCAATTACATTATATAATTGTATATTAATATAATATTATACTATATTAATATATTATTGTAATGTAATATATTTGTCGTTAACGCAATTAATAGAATAAAATGTTACAATAATATTCATTTATATATATATATATATATGAATGAATGAATGAATGAAACAAATTTATTGGAGTATTACATATATGTTTGATTAACAAATCATAATAATAATAATATAATAGCTATAATAAAAACAAAAATTTCTCCAAAAGGCTACCAGTAAGTCATCGACTTTTATAAAGGCTGCCATCCTCTTCTTTCTCTTCATCTTATATCTTTAATTATTCTCTGAAATAAGTATTTTTTTTATTTTTCTTTTAAATATGTTAGTGTTTTTACTTTTTTTTATATTTTCATCTAGTTTATTCCATAATTTAATTCCAACTATTAATAAACTATTATTTGTTAAAGTAAATTTTTTATTTTTTATTTCATATTCATTGTTATTTCTTAGATTATAGTTATTGTTTTTAATAATGTTATTTTTGAATCTATTTTTATTTTTATACATGTAACATAATGTTTTATATTCAGTGATTTGCTTTATAGTAAGTGTGTTTGTGTATATGGGTAGGGGTTGTATATTTTTATTTGTATATTGTGAATTATAGGTTGTATTAGTTTTTTTAAGATATATTATTTTAAGTATTTTTTTTTGTATATTATATAGAGGTTTTATTATATTACTATAATTGTTGCCCCATATTTCTATCCCATAATGAAGATTAGATAAAAAAAGTGAATTATATAGTAACATAAGAATATGATGTGGTAATTCATTAGAAAATTTTCTAATCATATAAGTTATTTGTAAGATTTTTTTTTTATTGATAATATATGTGTTTTAAAATTTAGTTTAGTATCTATTATAATACCTAGAAATTTATATTTATCTATTATTTGTATTTGTTGATTGTATATAGCGTAGTCAATATTAAAATTCGAAAATTCACGTGTTTTAAAAAAAATTATTATTTTGGTTTTTTCAGTATTTACTATTAATTTATTTTTTTTAAACCATATTTCTAATTTATCTAATATTTTGTTTGTATCATTTATTAAAACACTTATTTTATTGGCTGAAACACTAACTGATGTATCATCAGCAAATAAAATAGTGGTTATATTTATATCATTTTCTGTTAATAGTGTTATATCATTTATATAAATAATGAATAGCAATGGTCCCAGAACTGAACCCTGTGGAACTCCTATATTACTTATTAATATATCAGATAACTTATTATCAATAGAAGTTATTTGACCTCTATTTAATAGGTAGCTTTTAATTAAATTTAAGGCATGACCTCTGATACCATATATTTCTAATTTGTTAAATAGAATATTATGGTCTAACATATCAAATGCTTTTGATAGGTCTAAAAATATTGTATTTGTTTTTTTATTATTTTCTTTGTTATTTAATATGTTTGTATAGAATTCAGTTATTGCATCTATAGTATTTTTATTTCTTTGATATCCGTATTGATTATTTGATATTAATTTATGTTTATTTATAAAATGTTCTAATCTATTATATATTAATTTTTCAAGTATTTTTGATATTTGAGGTAATAGTGATATGGGTCTGTAATTTTCAAATTTGTTTTTACTTTTTTTTTTATGTATAGGTTTTATGATAGCTATTTTCATTTTATCAGGAAAAATTCCTTTATTAATTGATAGATTGAAAATATGCTTTAATGGCTGAATTATATATGTTTTTCATATATCTAAAATATACATATTTATTTTATTTATATCTAATGAATGTTTATGTTCCTTTAGGGCAATTATATTAATTATTTCTTTATCTGTAACTGGTGTAAGGAATATTGTATTTTTGTTAGTTTTTATACTGTCTAAAACAGAATTATTATTTACTTGATTGAATTGACTATTCAATTGTTCAATAGTGTTTATGAAGTATTCATTAAATCCATTAGCTATATCTAAAGGCTTATTAAGTACTTTGTTATTTGTATTTATAAAATTATTTGGTAATGTATTGTGATTTTTTCTATTTAACCTATTATTAATTATTTTCCATTTTTTTTTTGAAGTATTTGCATTTTTGATATCATTAGAAAAAAAATTTTTGTTAGCAATTTTTATTTTATTAGCAATGATATTTTTTATATGTTTATATTTAACCAGTATATCATTTTTCCTATTTTTTATATAAATTTTATATAAATTATTTTTAGTGTGTATATCTCTTTTAATATCACCAGTCATCCACTTATTTTCAGTTTTTATTTTAATAATTTTATCTATTATTGGCATTGATTGATCAACAATGTTTTCATATATATTAATAAATTTAGCATAAGATTCATTTGGGTCATTGTTTGATAAAACATCTATCCATTTTTCATTTTTTAATATTTCCATTAATTTATTAATATTTTTTGTTTTTGTTTGTCTTTTATATATTTTGATAGTATTTTTTAACTTACATTGATTTTTTATAGAATATTGAAAATATATCGGGAAATGATATATATATATATATTAATTGCTTACTTACTTACTTAGTCCCATGACGATTATTATATTGATCATATCGATATATACCCATTGTCGACATTGAATTACATAGACCATCATGTTTTACTATATCAAAATAGTTTTTAAACAATGAAATTGTGTTTTAGTTGACTTTGTTGATCGATATGTTTCCCCGTTAGTAGTCTGCAGTTTAGAATATGTTCGATGGTGCTTCGAGTGTTTTCTAAAGCCTTGCTTGTAAGGAGCGCATCAGCTAAAATCTATTAAGCTAACCGATTCAATATGATTCATAATAATTTTTTATTAACGGTTTAATCAATTACTTTATCCATTATTTAGTCCATTCCTTTATGTATAAGGTAATATAGATTTTTTGACATATTTTGTGACATATATTAGTATATCTCTCAGTTACTGCCTACCATCCTTCTTTGATTAGTTCGTTCGATACATTCTCGATTCCAGGCGATTTGTAATCTTTCGAACATTGTATTACCTTTTCAACCTCTGACTTCAGTATTCGTAGCGGCTGTTACATCTCAGACGGAGGATTGTAAATTATCAATGTATCGCAAGCAGGTTTAATTTTGAAGTTATATAGATCTTTGCAATACTCTGGCATATGCTTATTCTGGGATTATCTTCAACAAGAGGTATACCATATTCGATACTTGTCGTTATCATAGGATGCTAAGTAGTAATTTATAAGCAACATATATATATATATATATATATATATATATATATATATATATAATATTATATATATGATACAATTTAATATATAATTCAAATTAGGTAGGTATATACTAATACCTTTACAAATTAATATAATATTATTCAATATAAATACGGAATTTATTATAATACAGCACAAACTAATATAAATGTACACATACGTATACATAAACACACACATATATATATATAAAGTAAAATATACTATAATATACGTAGATATCTAGGTGGCAAGTCAATAAATATAACATAGTCTGCTGTACAATTACGGTAAATTATATTGTTTTTTTGGCATAGAACAACCGAGGATTTATTTACGATCATAAACATGTATATCGTCGAATGTAAATATATTCCCACCATCATCACTATTATCACATACCCATCACCATATACACCACACACCACACACACCACACATACACCACACACACCTCACACATTACATCTAGCACTACTATCACTATCACAATATATACCCCCCCACAGTATTACATTTACGTCATCATTAGCCTTCATAGCCACCACTCCATTATCACAAACACTATTATTACCATTATCTCCAAAACTATCATCACTACCACCACTACTATCACCACTACCACCACCACTATCACCACTACCACCACCACTATAGTGGTATACCACTACTACTACAACATACAATACCACAAGCACCTCCACCACTATCGCCACCACCACCACCATCACTACAACCACCATAACCACTACCACCACCATCACCACCACTACCACTACCACCATCGCAACAACCACCAACACTACCTCCACTTATATATTGATAAATACCTCACACACCCTACCATACATACTACATAAACAATCACAATATAAATACTCTCCATACGCTAAGAACCTTGGAATAACAATTGACGAAAAACTAACCTTCTCCCATCATACTACTGACTTATCCAAATCCGTTAACCGAACTTTACATACTAAACTACTCATAAGACCTTCGATAACAACTGAACTAACTAATACTTCCACGACTAGACTACTGTAATTCATTACTACATAGACTTCCTAAAAACTCATTAGTACCACTTAATAGACTACTTTACTCTGCTGCACGTATGTGTACAGAATACCAAAATACTCTATAACTCATATAACTCCCTACCTAAAAACAATCCACTGGCTACCTATCACACAATGCTCCAATATAAAATACTAATTATGACTCACTACGCCACACATCACAACAACCCCGACTATCTGACCGAACTATAGTTAGTTACTATCAGTATACTGACTGACTACAATCCATCTGGACTACAACGACCTACCAACAAATTAAAACTATATATCCATAATTTCAAGAATATTTCATGGAAACAAGAAATTTCATTCTCCTTAGCTGCCCCAAAATTACTGAACAGTATACCCCATGACATTAGATCCATCTCTTCGACTCCAATCTTTAAACGTAGGCTAAAAACCCATATACTCAACACTTCGTATACCAATTAGTTTTGAACACACGGCCGAAAACTGTATCAAGAAGTTTATGGCAGTGTCTAAACCATTAGGTTATGAGGTTACAAGGTTTCACCACTACCACTACCATCATCACTACCACTACCACTACCACCGACACCCCCACCACCACCATGACAACTATCAATATCGTCGTCGTAGAAACAAGTGTGTATACACACATATATATATATATATATATATATATATATATATATATATATATATCTGCTGATATAGCTGCCTAGATGAACGCATATGTTGTATAACGCGTTGAGTTATATATGTTGCTTCATTGCCCTATAGGCAGAATAATAAAACAATACCCTCGTATATAACAATACAATAACAATACAATTACAAATTAATCTATCTGTATATAATTATATCAATATATATATATATATATATATATATATATATATATATATATGTTTATACACTCTTATACGAATACTATTTACATAACATAGAACTCTCCCATATGCACATATGTGTTTATATCAGTATTATTAACAAGTATTCGCCTTCTAATAATCGAGGTAATCAAAATATCAAGTTAATATTATAACGTTATATATCTATAAATATTTATATATATATATATATATATATATATATATATATATATAATAGTTTATAATACATTACGATATGTATAGTTGCATACTACATACTAGATATGTACCTATATAAATAAACATATATATATATATATATATATATATATATATATATAATAATAATAATAATAATAATAATAATATCACAGTAGGTACAGAAGTAAGAATAGCGTGTCGAGGTATCTATGTTTAGAGTAAAGTTTCGATGATAAAATAAAAATATGAAATAAACATATAAAACATAAAAAATAATGTTTTTTTAAATAATAAAATATAATTAATAATAATAATACTAATTGTAACTTTTAATTTTTTTCAAATAATAATACAAATATAATATAATTGAAGAAAGACTTTTAATTATAAGTTTTATTGTTGTTGTTTGTTGTTGTTGTTGTTGTTGTTTTTGTTGTTATTATTATTTGTGTTTGTTTTTTGTTTTTTTTTAATAATAATAATTATATATAATTAGTGTAAGACTTAAAATGTAAGACTTTAATACGATTGATTTTTTAAATATAAAATAAATAATATTTTTGAATGACAATATCAAAAATAAATATAAAACAAAACTTTAGTTCTAACTCAGCATGTTTAAAAATAATAAATACTATAATAAAATATAATTGTAAAATGATAAAAGGTAAAAGAAAAAACTAGATAATATATAATAAAATAAAAATATTTATAACAAAATGTAAATATTAATTAATGACGAGACGTTTATATAATCTGGTAAATGCTTTTACATTTGGTGAATTAATTATAGTATAATATAGTATACTATAGTTATATAACTAATTAATATCTATAGGTAACGAATTTAATATAAATAGATAAAGTGGTGTTCTAGAAGAATATATATATATATATGCATATAAATTTAGAAATATGTAACCTAAATAAAATATGTCATATATTATACTATAGATCAAAGTTTAATTATTATGTAACGTCAGAGTAGCGCGAATGTTGTTCATATCATTAAAACTAAATAGTCTAGTTATATTATGCAAGATGTTCCCGACGTATACGATAGTTCTATTTTTAGAATAGTAATTACGTAATAAATGAGTAATGCATATATAAATGATTCGAGCCAGATGAAATATAGTGTGTTTCTGCTCTATAGTTATTAATAGAATTTACCGTATACTCGAGTTCATATCAATATATATATATATATATATATATATATATATATATATATATATAATTCTAAAAATAGATAATATATAGAAATCAATGTCTGGAAATGTAATCTTAATTAATTTACAATAGTATATTTACTATATATAT
Source organism: Osedax fenrisi (assembly GCA_964019155.1). Taxonomy (NCBI): domain Eukaryota; kingdom Metazoa; phylum Annelida; class Polychaeta; order Sabellida; family Siboglinidae; genus Osedax; species Osedax fenrisi. The sequence continues at coordinate 95,624,620 of OZ025241.1, read as the reverse complement.
ATATATATATATATAATAGTAGTGTTAATACCCTATTCGTTTATTTATAGATACATATTTTCATCGAATTATATTTACAGGACAATGGACTGCTGTTGTTTCTTAGATATTTTATTTCATTAGATCTAAATCAAATATAATATATATTTTACTAAAAATAATACATATTTCATTAAAATATATATTGAAATATATATATATATATATATATATATATATATATATATATATATATATATCATGTTTCTATATGATATATCCTCTATATTAATAATTATTAAATATAATGCCGTACACTTGAATAATTCAACGGATGTTATATTTAATTAATATTTTTGTTATATGAATAAGTCCCAGTTGGGCATATATTTATAGTTTACCATAAATGTAAAGGTAAAATATAAAGTTATACTGTAGGGGATCACCTAGTGTTTTCAATTTGGAAATATGTTTAATAATTATGAATATAAAATTTTAGAAATATTATACATTTAATATGCCTAGTATTATATAAAGTGAATCAGTAAACTCTTATTAAAAGATAACTATTACATAATAACACAACAATAGGCAGGCCTACATTTTCATAACCCAGACCACGTGTTCGACTTCTTGATTACCACGTGATGTATTTCTTAACGTAAAACCTTTCCTACACAAATATCTAATAAGCCAGGGTTATCTAAGTATATAAGCTTATAATAACTATAGTGCTACCGCTATAGCGTATAGGACAAGTATTATTATTATTATCAGATTTAGGCAATGCCAGGGTAATTATAGAAGCAATGTTTCTTATCGAGACAATTACCCCTATAGATATATATATATATGTTTATACCCCCTATACTCGGTGTGCGATTTCTGTAACGTAATATACGTTAACCTATATACGTGTGTGTGTATCATAATATGTGTGTATACATGTATATACATTAGTGTATACAATAATCGGTGTGTGTGTGTAAATGTGTATTATATAATAATAATATAAACAATAATAACAATAATAATAATATAATTATAATAGTACTACTACTACTACTACTACCTATAACGATAGTGGGACGAACACGTCAAAACAAGAACAGCAGTTCTCAGTATCTATTTATCTTAATAGTGTATTATAGTGTATGTACCTTAATAATGTTCGCCATGTTCTCCTATCCTATAGCATAGTATACATTATCGGATTACAGCCTGGAACTGGGTTACTTGTAGATAGATGAGTGTAACTATACACACACACACATATATACAAATTTATATATAAATATATATATATATATATATATATATATATCTAGAATTAAGGTCGGGCTCGTTCACGGATAATGTATTTTCAAAATATTATGTTATTATGCATGCATAATTGATATTGTTATGCGATGAAAGTATATACATATACACGTGTATGTGTATGTGTGAGTGTGTGTATGGGAACGTATAAGTAGGTGACCGAGTATTGGTGTTTATATATATATATTCAGACCCCACACCTAATAATCCTTCTGAAAATTCCAACTCCCCTTATATTCCTGTAATATCAACTCCATCTATTGATTTAAATAATTCCACCATCACAAATGATCCAGTTGTTGATTCACTAAAATCTAATCATATATATACACCCTCTCTAACTAAATCTGCATGACTATCTGAACACATTGCCCTAATAAATATTCGTTCTCTTCGTTCCAATGCCTCACTCTTATTACCATTCCTTAAAAAGTGCAATTTCAGTATTATTGCTTTAACGGAAACATGGATCTCTCAAGATGATTCCGACATATTTGCCCTATTTCACAATTGTGGTTATACATTAATCTTATCGCCACGATTATCAGGTCGTGGTGGTGGGGTTGGCTTCCTCGTAAAAACTTCTCTACCTTTACCATGTATATCCATATCCCATAACTTCTCCTACTCTGACTGCTTAACCATATCATTCACCCAAAAACACAAATCTATATCCATTACTGTCATTTATAGACCGCCAAAACCAGAATTCGCTTCCTTTCTAAGTGAGTTTAACGATCTTGCTACTGATCTCATTAGTTCACCCACATACCACCCTATTATACTTGGTGATTTCAACTATCATTTTAATGCTACCTCAAATCCACATATTATGTTCACTAATTTAACACATTCATTATCCCTATCACAACATGTCAATTTCCCAACTCATATAAATGGCAATATTATTGATCTTGTATTCTCCAGTTCTCTCCATTCTGAACTCGTGGTGAGTAATATTTCTAGGCTTGATCTACTTTCCGATCACTTCCTTATCTCATTCAAAACTAACTTTACTATCACTCTTAATCAGAAAACACGTATTACATACAGACCCATTAAGAAAATTAATTCCATGATATTCTTAGCTGACTTACATTCTGCTTTAGGTGACTACTGTTATTCTCCAGTTGTATTAAATTCCATACTATCCCATCTTCTCGATAAACATGCGCCTTCAAAAACTATATCAGTAACTCTACATCCTGATACCCCATGGTTTACTTCCCACCTCATGTCCTTGAAACGATCACTTCGTAAATCTGAAAGAACATACATATCCTTGAGATCTTCATCTTCTAGAGCTTCATTCATTGAGCAACGTAAGATCTACAAGTTAGCAATTTCCTATGCCAAATCTAGCTATTACACTCAGGTTATAAATGATCTTGCTTCTGATAACCGACGACTTTTCAGACTAGCTAATAAGTTGTTATCTCCCCCAAAACCAGCATTACTACCATCTATAATTAACATTTCTCCATTACAATTAAGCTGTCTTTTCTCCAAAACATTTTCTAATAAGATTGACTCCATCATAATAAATATCAATAACCATACCCTTACTGTCAATTATCCTTCAATCATAGTTACCCCACCTATATCTGTTTTCTTAAGTTTTTTTCGTCCGCCACATATATCTCTCATATCTAAACTACTAAATGCATCCTCTTCGATATCTCCCTCCGATCCTGTTCCACTATCTATTTTTAAACTTTACTCCGATTATCTATGTCCAACTATCTGTAACATCATCTCATATTCCCTAAATTCCGGTACTGTCCCTTCAATTTTTAAACAAGCAATAATCACTCCCATTCTTAAAAAACCTTCACTCGATCCTGATTCACTTCTCAATTATCGCCCAATTTCTCAGCTACCTTTGGTGAGTAAAATTTTGGAAAGAGTTGTCTCTCGTCAACTAATCTCATATTTAACCGCCAATAATCTCCATATTCCTCAACAAAGTGGCTTTCGCCGAGGACACTCCACAGAAACAGCACTACTAAACGTAATTGATGTAATCACTTCTACCCTTAATACTAAAAACTGCTGTCAACTAGTAATGCTGGACATATCCAGTGCTTTCGATACGCTTGATCACAAAATTATACTGTCCCGTCTACACCTGCTTGGAGTTAGAGACCTTTCCCTCTCATGGTTTACTTCATATCTATCTGACCGTAGTAGCAGTGTAAAAATATGTAATTCTTTTTCTTCCCCTTCTCATATGAAATATGGTGTTCCCCAGGGATCAGTACTCGGTCCTTCACTTTTCTCAATTTATTTATACCCATTACCATCCATAATATCTAAATATCCAAATATATATTACCATCTTTATGCAGATGACATACAACTATATATGTTTCTTCCAACTAATTCATCACCAGGTCTCAATAATCAACTCTCTAATTGTGCTAATGACATTAAAGAATGGCTTATTTCTAATAATCTTCTCCTTAATACTTCCAAAACTACATTGTTGAATCTTTCTCCATCACCAACTTACTTCCCTCCTTTTCTTATTGATAATATTGTAATATCTCCTTTTCCTACTGCTTCTAACTTAGGTGTACTTTTTGATTCTACACTTTCCTTCATTCCTCATATTACTGCCATCACTAAATCTGCAAATTATCATCTATTTAGAATTAGAAAAATACGAAAATCAATTACTGTATCTCTTACTAAAACTCTAGTTAATTCCCTTGTACTCTCACGCATAGATTACTGTTCCTCAATCCTTATAAATATTCCATTATCATCTATCTCTCCCTTAAATCGAGTTATTCGTTCATCAATCCGTACAACATATAACCTACGTATTCGAGATCATTCCTCTACTTCCTCATACCAACACATATCTCCATGGTTCACATTTAACAAACGCTCTGCTTATCGCATATTATCTATTGTTCATTCCTCAATATACTCTTCAAATTGCCCTTCATATATTTCTGCTTCTCTAGTACAAAGAGCTCCCCTTCCATCACTTAGAAACCATGCATCTCACCTTCTATCTACCCCTATTCTACGTCCCTCAAAAATGAATACTCGGGCACTGAGTTATATTGGTCCTAAGCTATGGAATTCACTCCCGCCCTATATTAGATCCATAAAATCGCATAAAACATTCATGAAATATATACAACAATTGATCTCAGGTGGTAACCTGAATTATTAATATTGTTTGTCATTATTATTTTATTAATTAATTTCCGTACGGCTTATTCTATTTTATTGTATTATTATTATTGGTATTTATTGTTTACCTACTTTTATTATTTGTATTCTATTATATATACCTTTGAGAAATCATTTATGATTTATTTAAGTGTCTAAATAAACATTCAATCAATTCAATCAATATATATATTTATATATACTCACGAAAATATGTAAATTTTATATTATATTATATATTATAATATTGCTTTAATTTAATATTGAACATATAGTTTTTATTATTACCTATATATAAATATAATAAAATATATTTTATAAATTAATTTAAATTAAATATATTATAACATATAATCACTAGATATGAGTATATATATATATATATATATATATACACAGTTATATATGATAGTCACATTATTTATATAGTCACATTATACAAATAAACCTGTGTGGCTCAGTTGTCTAAGGCGTCAGACACACACGCATTATACTGCGTCAAGTATACTGAGTAACCTGTGTCCTATAAGATGCAGGTTCGAGCCCCGTACGGACCATTAAAATAATTCTTAAAATGATATTTAGAAGTGATCTTATATAATTGTGTATACATAAAATATCGGCTCTCGTTAAACACATGAATGCCTTAACATTATAGCGGTTTCGAATGGATATTATAGCCCTATATTGTTATAAATGAAAATATGCATATAAGTTCCTGGATGGGATCCCATCGATGAAAGGACTCCATCAAGATAAACAACATGTTGTTTAATGAATTAACAATATATACATATATATATATAATTTTTAAATAACAATTTAATCCATATCTTATGGATGCAATAATTATATATATATATATATATTGTGAGATTATGTAACATATTGTAATCCGCCAGCTAACATATTATCTAATATGGAAGCTAATAATCTGCTAGAGCCCTTCCAGAGTACTTACAGTAATTCATATTCTACTGAAACAGCATTCAACTATATTACTGATACGATGTATAACTCTGCTGATTCTTCTCATTGTGCACCAGTATAGTTACTAGACCTCTCGTGTATATTCCATACACTGAATCACAATATCATTATTGAGCGCATTAAGGAACTTGGCATTGAAGGATCTCCTCCTAGATGATTAATTTCAGATCGTACTTCATCTGTTAAAATCAAAGATCTAAGTCCTTGTATGGGATGAAATGACTCCACGAAATTACAATAACAATAACAATAACAATATATATTATGGTGATAAAGATAATAATGATGTGTATAATACACTGGTAATACGAGTATCCACCCACTATCGTCGAGGCATGTAGCAATAGAGAATATGTAGATGATAATGAACTTGAATAATAAATTAGAATAATATGATAATAATAACGTTTATAAACGATATAATGGTATGTTAGTTAACATACATTAATAGATATATATATTATTAGACTGAGTAAAGGTGAGACTCAGGGTGAGTTGTAAATTATGAATTTAAATGTTATATAAACGGAATTATAGATATTTTCCATAAAGATTGAACTAAAGTATAGCTACATATATCTATAACATGTTTCAAATATTTGAAAAAAGTGATGATATAACTGAGGATGTTAGATAAATATTGATATTGGAATGAAATTGGTATATGGGATGTAATGTGGTATTATTTGTGTATAAAACAATTAGTTCATATATATATATATATATATATATATATGTATACATGTGGACATTTTCCATGGGGGGGATCAGTTGATACCGTATATATATATATAGGTTATAGCCAGCCACATGTCCAACTTTCCATATTACAAAAACCACAATATTTGTGTCAGTAGGTCAGTCACATAATAAGTGTATAACAATATAATTTATGATCGGATGAGATGAGATTATTAAGTGAAACTTTTGTAAAACATGTAAGAATAATTCGATTTCTCAGAAACTCTATATAAGGGATACAGCTGTAACTAGTTACTTAACTTAAGATACAGTTTCAGTGTTTCATCGAAAATATATATTCATAAACATACTCATAAATATGAGGATATTAGTTATGTGTGTAATTGTAATCGTCTACTTGTAATGGTATACCACTACTATAGTATATTATACTATAGTATATTGTGTGTAATCATAATTGTAATCGTAATTGTAACGTAGGTTCTTAAACATGTCGTGACTAATGATAGCTAAGGGATAGTTCGTGTTTGCAATGTATAGTGTAGCATTGCGAGAATATAAAGAATATATATAATATGAATAGGTAGTATACATTACTAGAAATATCGAGAACATTTATAAGGATAGTAACGAGAAGATGAGTCATAATTGAAGAATAAATATAGCTATCAATAGCTATAGCTTTTTATATATATATATATATTACAATATATGATAGCATCTTGTAACTTATTTATTATTATTATTATTATTATTATCATCATGATTTATATTACCAGTATTTATTTATTTATATTCTATTTATAAACTTTATTATTAATGTGGGTGGAGGGGTATTCTAGGGGCTTACTTCCGGGCACTTTAAAATAACATCGCATTAATCATAACCATGGTAAGTGTTTATATAATGTATGTTCGTGCACACACGTGAACGCGTGCGTGTGTGCGTATGTGCGTGGGCAGTGATGTGCGCGTGTGTTCCTCCGTAGGTTAAGTATATACCCACAGATTTTCCGAAGGAAAGATATAACACTTACGCGAAATCGTGTAATTCGAATTTGTATACAAAATACCCTGGTGCCACCTATAGCGGGTTACTTTTAGGAACTATGCGTTGTTTATAATGTAAATTCGTATTTAACTATACACTTTTAAAATGTTAAATAATATGCTTTAAATTAATATTTATATGATGAAAACTAAGTGTTCATTACTAATATATAACAAACAAATATGATATTTATGTTTTAAATAGTATAAGTATATATTTAGTAAATTAAAGTTAATTTATATTGCATGTAATTTAATAGAGCAATGAAAACATTGTTGTATGCAAACAGAGCCGAACCTAAATCTATTTCAGTGATTTCGATACTACTGCTAGCAGCGGCAGGGGGTATTACTAAATTACGTTGCATGCATAGGGAGTGTTATATCTTTGCTTCGCAAAATCTTTGATATACCTATAGGTAGCCTAGGACCTCTAGCTATATATATGTTAAGTTATCGAGCACGTGGGAGTGTGCTTCTTTTTATGTGTGAATTTGCGTCGTATATTGTTCACAAGTGTGTATGTGTATGTGTGTTCGCATGCGTGTGCTGATGTTATAGGTGATATACGCGCGTATTTGTAATGTGAATTCATATTCTAAATTACGCGTTAAAGATGAAACTTTCACACTCGATATTGCGATATACGGCACCATTCTTCGCCCCACAAACTCATTAACATATATATAAATATACGTGATACTACTGTTCAATATACACATACAAGTTCACCCCTACACCGTTCACGTCTGACCTTGGGAGCGTAAAGACAAAGGGCGGTTAACGTGCTGCTGATGAACAATAGACTAGACAATAGGCCCGCCTTTTGTTTGCCGTACGGGGACGAGAAGTAGGTGGGCAGGAATGCCATCCACATGAACGCCGTGGCCAACACGTGAAGGAATATCAACTTGCTCTCGTTGAAGTTGTCCGGCAGTTTACGGGTCTTCACCGCGTATACGCTGTAAGGGATGTTGCGTAATACACGTGTGTCTATATATTACGTAATATGATATGTAGATGTTACGTAATACACACGTATGCAGCTATATGTGTTACGTAATATAGTGTGTATCTATAGATATATATATATATATATATGTTTTAAGTATAATATATGTATGTGTATACATATGTATATATATATATATATATATATATATATATATATATATATATATATATATAATTATATATACTAAAATTGGAAATTATTAAATTAACTCTACCGAAGAATAACGAATTTTCATATGTGATATTCGTATAAAACTCCCCTACTATTTCCATCATATAGTAGTAGGTAAGAATAGAATATATAAATCGAATATTAGTTTTTAATCATTAACCTGAATATATCTATATATATATATATATATATATAAACAAACTAACTATACTTTATATAATAATAATAATATTTATTTATTGAATCACACGTATAATAATAGCGGATACAAATGGACCCCTCAAGAAGTCATAGACTTGTACATGTTATAAATAACTGTGAGGAGCCCCGGACAATACAAAACAAATAGTAACATTTTTTTTTCTTGTGTTTTGATTTATAGTTTATTAAATTCTTGATAAACACAAGAGAAAAACAAGAACTATCTGGAGTCGAACCAAGGACCTCTGGCTTACTAGCTTTTGGTTGTACCACTGAGCCATCGACCCCAGACTATATAATAGATATGTATACATTTACTTTATAAGTGATATCATCATACACGAATACCCACACGCATAGCCACATGGGCACACACATGCGCACACACACATACCCACAAGCGTATATGTGACACTCACTGTTAACAATTATTGTACATCGAGTGCCTTTTTAGGGTGTAAGTAGTGTCCCCATAGCCAGTTTGAATAAATACGATCAGTACATTACAAATGAACAAACTGTACCCTAAATAATAGTAGCTGGTTGTACCCTAATTATATGATACCGTATACCCTAATGCAATTGTATGATATGTACTTTAATTTAATTGCATGATATGTAAATATAATAATCACGTAACCTAATATTTAACTTAGCTGCACCCTAATTAATATATAGAGTGTACCCTAGCGCATTTAACAGTCAGGTACCCTAATAGTTAACATATATGTACCCTAATATATATATATATATATATATATATATATATATATTGTAAAATAGTGAGTTAAAAGTCGTGTACCCTATTTAGGGTACATGAAAAATGTTGGTGATATTTTAACGATATGTACCCTATAAATTGAATTCACTGTACCCTAATTGGTAACAGCACTCCTACAAGCGACGCCGTAACCTGCACACAATGATCAACAGCAGATTGAAACACACGGGCGCTACGAACATCCTGGTGGGGAAGTCGCACACTAGTTCCACGAAATACTCGCTAGGCATCGGCATTCTGAGGTGTACGTTAGGTGACTCCACGAACACCGTCACCGTCAGTATGATAACCTGGGGTCAACGTGAGCAGGGGTCAAGGTCGGTAAAGCGGGGAATTCGAAGTGGGGTCGTTATGTTTGCTAATAACTATAAATATATAAATGTCAAATAAAAAATACTTCATTTATCGTGATGATGTATTACATGATATGTACGTTATTTTAAATGTTAACATTTTAAGAAGCTGATCTTTAAAATAATTTTAAATATATCAAATATTTATCGATGATTTTATCAGATTTATCTGATCAGATATATTCGGTTATTTAAATATATTTCCGGTTCTCTAAAATTAAATTTATTTTGTATTATACATGTGTTAAAGATAAAATAAAAGTTAATTCTATTTGAAAAATGTATATTCGTATTGAAATAACTAGATGTAATACCTACATATATATTTTATTTTATAATGTTTTACTAATTTTCATAATTTGAATAACATAATCTATTTTATATATTTAATTTGATTACATAGCAACCAATATATAGTTGTGTTATTAACAGCGTAGCTTTTAAATATCTTTTAATTGTATTATAATTATAAAGATAAGTACGTATTCATTTATTTTTTATATTATCTATTATATTAATTTTATTTAAATATTAATATCCAACTTGTTTGAAATACATAATAGTTGTCTTTAAATTATAATCATTTCTTATTTAGATATAATTATATTTAGTATTTGTCTACATTTTATGATTAACAAAATAAAAATCCTAAAATAAAATAATAATCACAAAGATAATAGAATTATAAATTCGATTAATTAATCAAATTAAAATATATATATTACATACTATTTATGTATTATTAGTATTATTAGTATTATTAGTTTATAATAATATCTATAACTGATTTCCCGTGTATCTCCCTTGGTAATTTGCTTTTGGTAGTCGGATCTACCAACCTTCATTTGAGGTTAGCTACCAACTTACACCTAGATAGTCTACTGCTGTAATTACTTACATACAGATCCATCAATTTTATCACGGACGATACACTGCCTTAAATCTCTGACAATCGGACCATCATTGCCCGGCTGCCATCAAGCATACCAGGGGCTTACTAAAGTCAATCGGTGCTTGTCAAGTCATCTCGTCATATAGCAAAACGGACTGAAAACCAAACTTCTTCCAAAATATCCCATTAATGACCAGTTTTTATACATTTATTATTATATTTATTATTATTTATTTAATTCAATTTAATCCCACAATCTCAATTATACCATGTCCTCAAATTGTTCACATTGTAACCTTCCCGCATGCGAATATTATCTCAAATGTAAAACATGTATATTATATTATAATTGTTTATACCCCGCAGCTATTATTTCTAAATCCTGGTTTCATTCTAAAAACCCCCCTCCCGCTTATGCTATTGCTATATTTAATTCACCTTCTCCTTCTCGTGTTCCTCATGCCTAGCCTTAAATAAGTTTCCTTCGACTAATCATACAACTACTCCACCCATTACTATGCCATATTCACCTTATACTGTAACTGCCAAATCTATACATAATACTTGTGCCAAGGTAACGCCACATCTAACTTATGATATATATATATATACTTCTACTACGACTATTAACATCCAGCCCAAGCATCAGCCCAATGCTAATACTCCTATAAATATTCCAAATCTAATGGACTTACAATTTTCCTCAAATCACACACCAACCCCTATATTATCTAGTTCAACTTCCTCAAAGTCTTCAGCCATACGCTCCATAGATAATTCCCTCACACTAGTTCTTGAACACCTTCTTCCTTATGAAGTTAACTATAATATTATAGTATCACTAATTGACTATATAAAACGTCCCCATTCTTATATTACTTCTGCCTTACCAGTACTGCTATCTTATGTTTCACTAATATTTCTGCTCGTGATATATGTTTCTCCTCCTTTCTAAAGATTCCACAACATAGTAATGTTAAGCATATATTTATTCGTCATTATTTACCTGACTCTACTAGACTTCTTGGTAAGGTACTATATCATGCCCTAAATCAAAAACTCACGCCCATTTCGTATACAATTTTTTTCAATATCGTTCTCAAACATTTGAACTAAGGGATAAAAAAATCCTCTTTATTATCCCCCTTTTCTCATCCCTGAATCTGATCGAACAATAAAGTTTGATTCTTTTGATCACTATAAGAAATCATTTATAAATAATTCTTCCTCTCAAGCCTGACTATCCTCTAATATAGCCTTGATCAATATTCGCTCCTTGAGATCAAATATATTCATTCTGTTCCCATACCTTAAATTAAAACAATTTATTATAATCGCATTGACTGAGACCTGGATTTCTAATGGTGACTCAGACATATTTGCCTCCATCTTGGACTTTGGATATACACTCTATCTCGCTCCACGACAAACGAGCCGTGGTGGTGGGGTAGGATTTATGATACGTAATGATCTATTTCATTCCCTCCCTTTTCATATAGTGATTGTCTTTCGCTGACCCTCAAGCTTCCTAGCTTAACTCTACATCTCACCGTAATCTATCGTCCCCCAAAACCTGAAACCATTTTATTCTTTGATTAATTTCATGATTTTATCCATAATCTTCCTTCATCTACATCCTATCTACCAATAGTTTTTGGTGACTTAAAATATCACTTTAATTCTCTCATCTATCCACATGGTGACTTTAAACTCCTAACTGAGTCTCTTTTCTCTTGTGCCACCTATATCATTTACTACCCATTCCGGTGGTAAAATACTTGATATAATATGTACACCCCTATCCAGTCCTCTTGAACTACTAACGGATCATTTAATTATTGAATTCTCTATAAATCTAAAATTCACAAAGATTATCCGAAAACGTATTACATATAGAGATTTTAAGTCTATTGACCTACCAAGATTTGTAAACAATATCCAAACTGAGATCTCTTCTTCAACTTCCCTCTGTCCGGTACTTCTAAACTACACTCTACTAAATAGTATCAATATACATGCACCTACAAAAAATACATTAATTACTGACCGCCCTTTTTCTCCCTGGTTCTCCCACAAACTTTTCATATTCAAGAAGAGTATTCGCAATTTGAGAAGACGTTTCTTAAAATTTCTTAAATCTTGAAATCCTTCTACTAAAACAAAATTAGCTCTTTCACTAGCTAGAAAAAATACAAATCCACTATATCTCGTTCAAGATCTATCTATTATAACAAAATGATAGCAGTGTTCCCCTCCGATCCTCGCAAATTATTAAAATTAAATTCTCTCTCCTCCAGATAAAAAAATCCTCCCCATTTGATAAAATAGTATTGGTAAAATTAGTATACCAAACACGTCAAATTTTCAACTGTGTCTCTTTTTGAAAAATTCATTGAAAATAAAATTGCAACCATTAATAATATTATTTGCGCATCTACTCCATCCTTACACATTCACTATCCCTTCACTGTATGAATAAATGACCTACTCATGAAATCTAACTGTACCTCCCCCACTGATCCCCTACCTTTATCATTATATCACAAACTTTACCCCTTATTTTCTCCTATTTTCTTGGATATAATTGCGAACTCACTAAACTCTGGCCAAGTTTCACCCTGTCTCAAGACTGCCATAATATCCCCTATTCTAAAAAAAAACAAAACATAGACCCAAACTCATTTAGCAATTATGGCCAAATCTCCCACCTACCCTTACTAAGTAAAATATTAGAAAGAATTGCTTCCAAACAACTCATCGCCCATGTAAATAAAAATAACCTTTTCGACCCGTTTCAAAACGCTTTTCGTAAGGGTCATTCAACCGAAACAGATCTCCTACGTATTACTGACACTATATTATCTACCTTAAATAGCAACACGTGTTGCAAGCTAATCCTACTTGATCTCTCATCTGCTTTTGATACCCTGGACCATCATTTATTAATCTCGCGACTTACTTTGATGGGTATATCTGGCTTAGCGTTAACATGATTTACTTCATATATGACTAACCGAAATATCTCTATTATGATTGATAAATCTTACTCACCTCTTTCTCCTCTTAACCACGGTATTCTCCAATATCCGTTATAGGTCCATCCCTCTTTTCTATTTGTATCCGCCCTATTGCTGATCTAATTAAGAAATTTCTAAATATTCACTACCATATTTTTGCTGATGATATTCAACTGTTTACCTTTTTCTTTATAAATTCTCATAATACCATTAACTCTGAATTAATCAAGTGTGCTAACTCCATAAGATTATGGCTCCTCTCCAATAAACTACTAATTAATTCCTCTAAGACTACTGTACTTAACATATCTACTTCTGAAACTTCCTTTCCAAAATGTACTCTAAATAACATGATTATTTATCCTTCTCATTCCTCCAAAAACCTAGGATTAGTATTTGATGACAAATTATCATTTAAGAATCATATATCATCCATTACAAAATCCTCCAACTTTCATCTCTTCAGAATTAAAAAAATACGGACATCACTTTCCAGAAACCTTACTAAAACTCTAAGTAATGCTCTTGTACTTTCCTGAATTGACTACTGTCCTTCCCTACTGAATTTACTTCTTGCTAAAGCTACTGCTCCACTTAATCGGATTATCCGTTCCTCAATACGCAATACTTACTGTTTAACCCGACTGGATCACTCTACTACAACATCTCATCAATCATCTCGTATGTGGCTACCCTTCTCCCTCAGGTGTAAATTACGTATACTATCTATAATCCATAAATCAATATATTCTTTCACCCCTAGCTATATCTCTGATCTAATTAAAAAACGTACTATATTATATTCTTTTCGTTACAAAAATGCTCCTCTACTTATCTCCCAGAACTCTGGTAAAACTTCCCTAAATTCTAGAGCTTTTAAAAATTCCGGTCCAACCCTATGGAATTCCCTCCCTCCAACCATTCGTTCTATTAGATCCTACAAAATATTTATAAATCTTACTTCTTCTTTACTCTCTATACCCATAATCATTAAATCATCAAATTTATTATGTGTGTCCGTGTTATATTAAATGTATATCATAATTAAATTGTTATTGTATTATTATTATCTTATTATTATATAACACTCCACTATATCAATGCAGTCTGTAGTATATAATAATCCTTTATATTAATTAGTATTGTTGTCCGTGGTATATTCAATGTATATTATTATTAAATTATTATCGTATTACTATTATTTTATTATTATTTTCTTCCCGCACGAGCGAAGGGGTCTACATGACCCTATTTTAGTACAAATAAACCTAATATCATCATAATCATCATCATAATTATTATTATATTATGACACATTTCATTATATATATATATATATATATAAAATTGACTAATTGAAATAATGTTAAATATATTAAAAAAAATATATAATCAATATAAAATCATATTTGCCACTGAATTTCCATAATCACTATTTGTATCTCTAATGTAGTAATATTTATAATATATTTTATAATGTTGAGTACTCTATGTTTTCCTATTGTTCTATATTAGTTATTTTATTTGTTGGTTTATATTTTATTGTTATTTTTTTTTACTTTCGATGTTTAATTTCTCTTGCACAAAAAGTAATTAAAACAATTAAATTAAATTAAATTAAATATTGAATACATTCTATATAGAGGAAAGTAACCGAATACGGACACTCTCGGTATCTCAGAAACCATAAAACCTACAAAAAAAGGTGTAACGAATAACATATTCATAATCGTATATTATCTAAATAATTATTTTTTATTTTTTAATTATTCAAAATAGTGCTGATATATCCAATAAACTATTTTTTTTTACCTTTTTAAATTTATGAAAAAAAATATCAACTTAAAACCTTCTCAAGAATATATGAATGTATCGATATAAAATATAACAATATATTATTAAAAACTAAATAATTATATACATAATCTCTATATTTGTTATCTAATATTAATTAAGTTATAAGCATATATATATATGTTATATAATTCCCTAATATGGACACTCTATAGATGTCTTAATAACCAATAAGCGCGCAGCGTGTGAACTCTACTGATTTTCATAAAAATCGCGTGCGTTATAATATTAATACCACCAATAAAGCTTAATCTAAAATTTGTATTATTTATATACTTAATTTGTATTATTAATTAAAAAAATAATAAACATAAATAAATTATTAACTAATTAAATTAGAATAAATTATTCATAAAATTAATTTTAAATAATATAATTATAATTTATCTGATTTCTTCATCAATAATATATAGTTTATCTAGTGGTATATAAGGTATACGTATTATAACATAGGGTATCGTTATTCGGACATGGGTACCTAATACGGACACCCCTATTATCTATTTAATAAAAATATTAAATAAAATTTAAAATCACAATAATACCTATTATCATATAACATTAATATATTATAAGTTTTTAATAAAAATATTGAGACATAAAATGTTAAGACCATTTATTGTTAAAGTGCCCGTATTAATATTAATTTTTTCTATTTTGATTTAAATATGATATTTGACATGTGATATTGAAAATAAAACGTATGATCGTAGAGACCTATGTGATATGACTCTTTCTTAAATAAATTATCAATGGAAATTATCGGGCTAGTGATCTGGATGATTTGAACGTTTTTATACCAGTAATGTATACATAACTAATATATTAGTTTTGTAAAATCTAGTAAATATATCGTATATAATAATTCAACTAAATAAATTAAACAATTATTTACATAGTTATATATGTATACTAGAGAAGAAAGGAATAAATAGATAGATAGAAATACATACAGAGTAAAAGAAATAGGAAGATATATAGAAAGAATGAGAGAAAGAGAGACAGTTATATAGTTGAGTAGAATATATAGCGAGATACGTATATATCTATAGATAAATAGAGGAATACAAATCACATATATATATATATATATATATATATATACGTATATATAATATGTACTCTATAGAGTAGATTATTTAGTGTACAATTTACTTTATGAGATTTACAACATTAAGCATGTCTACTTATTAAATTAGAGTACTTCTAACTCGATGATACGCATAGTGAAGTATGTTCATTGTCTCACTAGCATATCTACTAACTTGTATCTTATTCTCGTGTACTACCTGCACTATATCCGGGATATCATCACTAAATCCGAGTGCGTATGATAATCATATTAGTGGTCATGCATCTAGTCGTGTCACGTGATATCCGTCCCCTCCCCCCGAACCTCTCTTCGGATAGCTATATCTATAATCAAATAATCATTCCGCAAAACTATCTAAATATATTACCGTAGCAACTGCATTTTTAATAGTATACTTATTCGTATATCCGACTTAATATCTACCCACGAGATGTTGACAGGGTATTATTCTCAGCAATTATATTGATAGGTAGGATATGTTAGAAATATGACCCGACCCGTGAACTTTGACCCCTAATGTGCAGTCATACCTACGCCTACACCAATGAGTGTGTGCGCGTGACTCACCAACCTGTACAGCTATCAATACCGTCGTGAATATCAGCACCCATACCTTCTTCACGTACTTGGGTATAGCGGCCGACGTCTTAGCCGCTTGGAATACACGGTAGATGAGGTTTGTTTTCTGTTCAGAGGTGTGTAGTGAGTACTTAATTAGTACACGAAGTTGTTAAGTACTACCCGAAGTAGTTTAATAGTTCCAGAAGTAGTTTAATAGTACCCGAAGTAGTTTAATATTACCCGAAGTAGTTTAATATTACCCGAAGTAGTTTAATAGTACCCGAGGTATTTGTATATATACATATAGTATACTATAGTACCCGAAGTAGTTAAATAGTACCCGGAGTAATTTAATAGTTCCCGAAGTATTTGTATAGTACCCGAAGTAGTTTTATAGTACCCGAAGTAGTAAAGGACTATCCGAAATAGTTTAATAGTACCTGAAGTAGTTTAATAGTACCCGTAGTAGTTATAGTACATGAAGTAGTTAATTGGTATAATAAGTAGTTTGATAGTACCCGAAGTAGTTTAATAGTATCCGAAGTAGTTTTATAGTACCATAAGTAGTTAATTGGTATAAGAAGTAGTATATTTGTATACAATAAGTTGTTAAGTAGTGCCATGAGTAGTTAAGTAGTTTCCGAAGTTATTAAGTACATTAATTAGGTATCTAATTATGTATATATTAATATATATAGTTGATAATATATATATATATATATATATATATATATATATTTTAAATAGTATATATAGTATATCTATGATATCTATATATATATATATATATATATATATATATATATATATATATATATATATATATATATCTAGTAAATACACATACATAATTATTTATAATGGGATAATTATCTTAATTTTACAAAATAATTAAAACCATGGTAAGTTATAACTATGTAATATTAATGTTGCACCTGAACCGAATTATAAAGAATGCCTCGATATATTGATTACCGATATACGTACAAATGCATACGCTTGTAAAGTGCTTACTCGATAAACTGTTTAATCTCGACAAATCAATGAAGCCGTGGTTAGTTGAGGATACCACGACGGTGCATTCTAACTATAATTAGTATACACGGCCGAAGTGCTATAGAAGTGATAAACTAACGGAAGTTATTCACTTCTCAAGTAGTCCTATGACAATAATGTATTTCCACGACTGTTATATATATAGGTTATAACCTACTACTTAAGTAAATACTTAAGTATATACATGATTATGTATGGTAACAACTATGTACCCTATCGTCCGATAGGCTATTGGGCGATAGGCTATCGGAACCATCTCATTTACGATAATTCGCAAATATTCAACATATCGATAAATGAAATACCGTCAACATTCGAGAATAACCACAGATATAGCCATAGCCATGTGCACAAATTCGCGCTAATATTCGCCTAAAGTGTTGCCTCAGCACATAGAGCTAGCTCACAGTTAGACTCTAGCTCACAGTTAGACTCTAGCTCGACATCTTAGCTCGAAATCTTAGCTCGACATCTTAGCTCGACATCTCATCATTCTAACCACCGCGAGAGACGAGTAAGTGATGCAGAAGCCGATGTGCATTCCCACCGATGATAAGTTGCAGACCACGTTCGAAGGGGGCAGCACCATCAGTATCGCCGACGGGTAGGCTATCGTACATCCTGGGGGTAAGGGTAAGTAGGCGGAAACGTTATCGGAATAGAGTTTATACGAGTTTATAAAGTGGTTTTAAAGAGTATTATATAATTAGGCCGCAATTATTCGCGAATAATAATTATTTTTCATAGAAATTTGTGAATATTCGATACAAATAACTTCATTTGCGATACGGTATCGACTTTAAACGCAGTATGCGTTATGTGACACGCATGACAGGGCACAATATATCGTATAATCGTGCATATATTCTCATATTACTAAAATAATCTATAATTATAATAATTATTAATGTTTTGCTATATATATATAATATTGTTATAATCAATTTCAATAAATGTTAGGTCAATATTAGATATATAATGTCAATGTAAGAATACTGTATATGTATGTTATTTAATATTTATTAATATACTTCTTATAAATGCATATAATAGATATTATAAATATATTACAAATACATCGACTATATTTGATTCTAAATTTATATATATATATATATATATATATATATATATTAAATAAAATACATGATATCATTATACTTAAGTTTCTAGTTAACACGTGATTCATATTTATATATGAATCATTATATGTAATATCCACATAGTCACGGTAGTATTATTAACATTAGTAACATGCTGGATCACGATATGTTTAATCTTGATTTCTGATAATTGATTTTATGAATCACGAACATAAAATGTATATTTGAAAACAAGAGCTTAAAAGCATTGAAGGTATTATAACGTAATATGTATTATACTTATATTGCATTTAATCATGTTTTAATTGATCGAATAACTCGTGTACAATAGATGTCGTAATCTGTGTTATATATTAAGAATAATATTGCAACATTTACAATTTTGTATTTTGTGAAATAATATAAGTAAAGTTATGAATAAATATGTATACATATTTATTTGTATTTATACTATAACATATACACTATATTTATAAATATATAGACGTATTAAATAAACAGAGTAATTATTAAACAGATTTATAAATTGTCTTCAATTATATAATAGATAAAATAATTATACTTATTTTATTTTTACTTATATTACTTATATGCAAATATTTCTATTATTTCCCTTTCCATTTAATTGGTACTATATTATACTGTAATGTATTATATATATATATATATATATATATATATATATATATATGTTGTTTACGTTTTTTTGTATTTTTATGTGAATTATTATTTATGTGTTTAATATTAAAATTATATAAACGTAATTCGTAATAAATTAATTCAATTCAATTCAATACAAACATTGGGGAATATTGTATGGTGTTTAACCATAGATATAATAGAGATATATATATATATATATATATATATATATATATATATATATATATATGTATATATATATACATATATATATATACATATAGGTAGCCGTAGCGAGACGTATAATGTACATCGTACATATACATCTCATATACACATATACACGAGGGTTACGTGAATATTATTACCCAGAATTCCTAGAAGACTGAGCTCGATACCGGTAGCCTTGATGAGCCGGACATCTCGATATCTCAGGAAGTAGACCGTGGTACAAAGACATAGTAGTATACCTATGTTTAGTTAATCTTCATTACCAATTAGTATGATTACAATTTTGAAATAATCTATAACCGCGTCATATTTAATAAGGTGACTAATATATAAACGGTGATTCATCGAATTGTAAGTACTACGGATACTTATGACAACCTGTATAATCTGTAAATCATTGGAAAGTGCTATTTCTATTATTAATAATTAATTCATTTTTTGAAATATAATTGTTATTGTTTTGGTTGAGTCCTTACATCCAGAAACCTAGATAAAGTGTTCACTTATTACCAAATGTATATAATGTATCTTTGAAGCCGCTCTCGTGTTAAGGCACCCATGGTGTTAACGAGAGCCGATCATTACCATGTATACAAGTATATAGGATCACTTCCAATTATTATTTTATTTCATTGAGAGCGTACGGGATTCGAACCCGCGCCCTACCGCACATCAGTCTGACGCCTTAGCCAACCGAGCCACGCCGGTTATTTAAATAACGATCTATCCACAACACATCAATACGATGTTACAACGAGCTGGTTACCTGCCCCACAGGCCAACGCTACGACCACTGTGACCGGTGATGACCACTGATAGTGAGTCACAGGTATCCGGAGACACTTCGTAGAGGTCACCGGGTCAGGCCACCGGAAGCGTGGACATCTCTCGCAGCTAGTTCCGTTTCGGACCACTATCTCGTTGACGGCGCAATACCTGTTCGTTAATAGCGATTGTTTAGGGTGTTTTATTTACAGATCGTTACAGATAACCGAATATATGTTATATTAGAATCAGATAGAGTGTAACCACTCAGGAAAACAAAAGCAAAGCTTGACTAGGTATTTTCCCACTCAACTTGATAACAGTATTACAAGAATAACAATAAATAAAAAAATATAAGTAAATTATAAAATGACAATAATTTATTTTTAAATTTCAATTTTGTATATAATTAGAACTATAATTGTGTATATATATATACTATTGTATATATTATTAAAGTTATTTGATTATAATATATATTATATATACATAGTGATTCGCACATCACATTGGGAAAGTTAACATAGTAGATCATATAGTTACCACCCATCATAGTTTAGCATAGTTCAGATGCATTAATTTACACGTGAGTTAATCAAATACTATCAGATGACTTTTGACTAACTAAATTGTTACCTTAGTGTGCGACGCTGTATTACGTAATTAACAATGACGTAACTTATTGTCATTTACTAGAAGACATTTGTTTTCTCTCTTATGTTCTTGTTTATATTATATACGCGTTTATTTGTACTCCTAGTGGTTTTAAATAAGATTGCATATTTACTGTTATTGTCGACCAATAATAAGATATATCTATACTACTATACTACTATACTACTACTATACTACTACTATACTACTACTATAGTATAGACTGTAGTAATTATGAAATAACTCCTGATCAGTTATCGGTTGGCAATATAATGAATATCAAAGTATTTCTCGTAATATAATCGTTTACGGATATATATATATATGAGTAATCTGTTAATAATAGGTACACTAAATAGTGTTGGCCAAGTGAAGGTTAAGTACAATGCGATACCAACCTAACTCGTATGTTAGTGTAATTACGATCATCATTCTAAATACTTAGTTCGTAATATCATTAATATACTTATTATATATGTTTTTAATATATTAATTAATATATTAATAGTAATATTAATATTTACATATATATAGTATACTTTACTTTTCACTATATATATATATATATATGAATAAACTATATAATAATATTTAAATGTAATGTTAAATAAAAGAAAATACTTTACTAATTATAATTCATACTGAATTATGAATCATACAATTTAATTATCTATATATATATATATATATATATATCACTTTTGTTTACATAGCAACCAATATATAGATGTGTTAATAACTGCTTAGCTTTTAAATATCCTTTAATTGTATTATTATTATAAAGATAAGTACGTATTCATTTATTTTTTTATATTATCTATTATATTAATACTATTTAAATATTAATATCCAACTTGTTTGAAATACATAATAGTTGTCTTTAAATTATAATCATATCTTATTTAGATATAATTATATTTAGTATTTGTTTACATTTTATTATAACAAAATAAAAATCCTAAAAAAATAATTAAATAATAATCACAAAGATAATAGAATTATAAATTCGATAAATTAATCAAATTCAAATATATACTTTTACTTTTGCATTCGAACTGACCAGACGTGTTTTAATTCATACAAATGTAGCATAACAATTTCTATTCATACACAATTATTTGATTTCTATAGAATTTATCAATAATATTCTGCACATTATATATAATATATTAAATATATTTAAATCCTATACACTACACATATTGTGTTTCGTATAGTGTACACTGTGTATAGTGTGCACTATACAAGATCGTACACTACGTTCTACGTTCCTGGAGATATCCCCTAGGACTTCATGCACGGGTAGCTGGACTACCCTTTTTCACTGAGGTTATGTAACTACTCACGTGTTCTATTCGCTGCCCTCATTGTCCTTAATCTTTCGAGGTACTGGTCCTGTACTGAAGAATCGGTCGCATATCCGTAGAATCTACCCGCACGAAGAGTTTCCACCATACCGGAGAATCTATCATATACGTGGAGTCGACTTCATTTCACTGCTTACTACATTATTATATAATACCTATATATTACGTTACTCGAGTTCATCTATTAGCTAGCAAGTGTATATATAATGGCAGTTGTATGTCATTATTGCAATGAACCTGCTTCTAGCTCTGACCTACCATGTAGCTCGTGTAAATCATTCTACCACCATGTATGCCTCTTCCCAGCATCAATTATATCCAAATCTTGGACTCATATCAATAGTCCCCCTCCATCATATGCCCTTGCCATTTTTTCTTCCCCTAATTTCACATTTACATGTCCCTCTTGCCTCCTAAACAACTCATCAAATACATCTACTACATTCTCCTCTCCTCTAGTTACCCCTACTCCTATACATCGTAATAATCCCCCCATCCGACCTCCTATACCTGCCCAATTAAGAATTCCCAAACTTATGGAACTTAAAACTTTCCCCCCATCCTTCATAACCGCTAATATCCCATCACCTTTCCCTTATCATAAATCGTATGCATCTGCTATTATATCATCTTCCTCTCCTATCCCTATTAAAGCTCCTATCGTCCACCATGTACCTCCTAATTCTACCACACCCTATACTCTTCATATACCTCGTAAACGTCAACTAAATAATATCATTCGTAACAATTCACTTGTCATTGAACATTTAAAGACCTCTGATATGAATACTGAATTCATTTCATCAATCCTTATACATATGCTACTGCCTAAAATATCTATTTCTATAGTCAAATTTAAACATAACAATGCAATCATCCAATTCTCTAGTAAATCATTTTGTGACATGTTTTTCAGTAGATTTAGATCTACTAAATTTAATCCCCGATTCTCACACCTATATATACGAAATTCCCTACCTTATAAAACCCGTTTATTAGGTAAAATCCTTTATCATGCATATATATTAAAACTAACCCCTATACATACTAAACCCATATTTAATACATATACAAAGTCATTTGAATTACGACTTATATATAATTATATTGACTGGTCTCTTCCACCTATTACCATACCTCCAACTCTCCTTATTCACTGGGAATCTTCCTACCTCAAATTTAAATCTTCCGTTCCCTCATTTAGTAATCTCTCCATTAATACTAATTCAGACCCCACACCTAATAATCCTTCTGAAAATTCCAACTCCCCTTATATTCCTGTAATATCAACTCCATCTATTGATTTAAATAATTCCACCATCACAAATGTCCCAGTTGTTGATTCACTAAAATCTAATCATATATCTACACCCTCTCTAACTAAATCTGCATGACTATCTGAACACATTGCCCTAATAAATATTCGTTCTCTTCGTTCCAATGCCTCACTCTTATTACCATTCCTTAAAAAGTGCAATTTCAGTATTATTGCTTTAACGGAAACATGGATCTCTCAAGATGATTCCGACATATTTGCCCTATTTCACAATTTTGGTTATACATTAATCTTATCGCCACGATTATCAGGTCGTGGTGGTGGGGTTGGCTTCCTCGTAAAAACTTCTCTACCTTTACCATGTATATCCATATCCCATAACTTCTCCTACTCTGACTGCTTAACCATATCATTCACCCAAAAACACAAATCTATATCCATTACTGTCATTTATAGACCGCCAAAACCAGAATTCGCTTCCTTTCTAAGTGAGTTTAACGATCTTGCTACTGATCTCATTAGTTCACCCACATACCACCCTATTATACTTGGTGATTTCAACTATCATTTTAATGCTACCTCAAATCCACATATTATGTTCACTAATTTAACACATTCATTATCCCTATCACAACATGTCAATTTCCCAACTCATATAAATGGCAATATTATTGATCTTGTATTCTCCAGTTCTCTCCATTCTGAACTCGTGGTGAGTAATATTTCTAGGCTTGATCTACTTTCCGATCACTTCCTTATCTCATTCAAAACTAACTTTACTATCACTCTTAATCAGAAAACACGTATTACATACAGACCCATTAAGAAAATTAATTCCATGATATTCTTTGCTGACTTACATTCTGCTTTAGGTGACTACTGTTATTCTCCAGTTGTATTAAATTCCATACTATCCCATCTTCTCGATAAACATGCGCCTTCAAAAACTATATCAGTAACTCTACATCCTGATACCCCATGGTTTACTTCCCACCTCATGTCCTTGAAACGATCACTTCGTAAATCTGAAAGAACATACATATCCTTGATATCTTCATCTTCTAGAGCTTCATTCATTGAGCAACGTAAGATCTACAAGTTAGCAATTTCCTATGCCAAATCTAGCTATTACACTCAGGTTATAAATGATCTTGCTTCTGATAACCGAAGACTTTTCAGACTAGCTAATAAGTTGTTATCTCCCCCAAAACCAGCATTACTACCATCTATAATTAACATTTCTCCATTACAATTAAGCTGTCTTTTCTCCAAAACATTTTCTAATAAGATTGACTCCATCATAATAAAGATCAATAACCATACCCTTACTGCCAATTATCCTTCAATCATAGTTACCCCACCTATATCTGTTTTCTTAAGTTTTTTTCGTCCGCCACATATATCTCTCATATCTAAACTACTAAATGCATCCTCTTCGATATCTCCCTCCGATCCTGTTCCACTATCTATTTTTAAACTTTACTCCGATTATCTATGTCCAACTATCTGTAACATCATCTCATATTCCCTAAATTCCGGTACTGTCCCTTCAATTTTTAAACAAGCAATAATCACTCCCATTCTTAAAAAACCTTCACTCGATCCTGATTCACTTCTCAATTATCGCCCAATTTCTCAGCTACCTTTGGTGAGTACAATTTTGGAAAGAGTTGTCTCTCGTCAACTAATCTCATATTTAACCGCCAATAATCTCCATATTCCTCAACAAAGTGGCTTTCGCCGAGGACACTCCACAGAAACAGCACTACTAAACGTAATTGATGTAATCACTTCTACCCTTAATACTAAAAACTGCTGTCAACTAGTAATGCTGGACATATCCAGTGCTTTCGATACGCTTGATCACAAAATTCTACTGTCCCGTCTACACCTGCTTGGAGTTAGAGACCTTGCCCTCTCATGGTTTACTTCATATCTATTTGACCGTAGTAGCAGTGTAAAAATATATAATTCTTTTTCTTCCCCTTCTCCTATGAAATATGGTGTTCCCCAGGGATCAGTACTCGGTCCTTCACTTTTCTCAATTTATTTATACCCATTACCATCCATAATATCTAAATATCCAAATATATATTACCATCTTTATGCAGATGACATACAACTATATATGTTTCTTCCAACTAATTCATCACCAGGTCTCAATAATCAACTCTCTAATTGTGCTAATGACATTAAAGAATGGCTTATTTCTAATAATCTTCTCCTTAATACTTCCAAAACTACATTGTTGAATCTTTCTCCATCACCAACTTACTTCCCTCCTTTTCTTATTGATAATATTGTAATATCTCCTTCTCCTACTGCATCTAACTTAGGTGTACTTTTTGATTCTACACTTTCCTTCATTCCTCATATTACTGCCATCACTAAATCTGCAAATTATCATCTATTTAGAATTAGAAAAATACGAAAATCAATTACTGTATCTCTTACTAAAACTCTAGTTAATTCCCTTGTACTCTCACGCATAGATTACTGTTCCTCAATCCTTATAAATATTCCATTATCATCTATCTCTCCCTTAAATCGAGTTATTCGTTCATCAATCCGTACAACATATAACCTACGTATTCGAGATCATTCCTCTACTTCCTCATACCAACACATATCTCTATGGTTCACATTTAACAAACGCTCTGCTTATCGCATATTATCTATTGTTCATTCCTCAATATACTCTTCAAATTGCCCTTCATATATATCTGCTTCTCTAGTACAAAGAGCTCCCCTTCCATCACTTAGAAACCATGCATCTCACCTTCTATCTACCCCTATTCTACGTCCCTCAAAAATGAATACTCGGGCACTGAGTTATATTGGTCCTAAGCTATGGAATTCACTCCCGCCCTATATTAGATCCATAAAATCGCATAAAACATTCATGAAATATATACAACAATTGATCTCAGGTGGTAACCTGAATTATTAATATTGTTTGTCATTATTATTTTATTAATTAATTTCCGTACGGCTTATTCTATTTTATTGTATTATTATTATTGGTATTTATTGTTTACCTACTTTTATTATTTGTATTCTATTATACACACCTTTGAGAAATCATTTATGATTTATTTAATTTTCTAAATAAACATTCAATCAATTCAATCAATATATATATATATATATATATATATATATATATATATTACTAATGAGAGTATAGTATATACACATATATAAATACAGTACAATTGTATATATATATTTGTAATTAATAATACATATAATTAATAGCCTGCATTCCCAGCAACACTTCAGTTCAAGTTGAATTCGGAACTGTTTTGCGACACAATCATACGAACATATAGAATCCGGAATAACATCGGCTTTTATCTACAGTTGCATTATGGGATTTATATATATGTTACAGTTTTTTATTAATTGATCATTTATTTAAGTAAATTTAAGTAAATATATAGATGAAAGTATGAAGAATACATTTTTGCTAACGATAACATATGTTATTGAAATGAACAACAATTATATATACTTGTATATCCTATAGGAAATTACAAAATTAAAAATTATAATGTGTTATAGTTATTATA
This sequence comes from Osedax fenrisi, assembly GCA_964019155.1. Classification (NCBI taxonomy): domain Eukaryota; kingdom Metazoa; phylum Annelida; class Polychaeta; order Sabellida; family Siboglinidae; genus Osedax; species Osedax fenrisi. The sequence goes on along the minus strand of OZ025241.1, from coordinate 95,596,789 downwards.
CGAATAAACTTTATAGGGTATTATTATTATATTTATTATTGGTAATAGTAGTAGTAGTATTAATATGTTTAATAACATGTATTATTATTATCAATGTTATTATCATGATCACCTACTATCATTATTATTAGTATTATTATTATCATTAACATCGATGTTATATAATCATTATCATTATTATTAAACCTCATTATTCCAGTGTACGAGAGAGTCGTTAAACTCCAAACCGAGCGAATTCAGAACCCACGTTCCGATGTTCACGAGTTCTCCGTTATACTGAAGCTGTCGTATCTTGTAGCGACCTAGCGACCGTAATATATCATAGGGTATATCGGGGTAGGGGAAAGTAACCTAATACGGACACTTTAATAATAAAGTTCTTAACATTTTATGATTTGTTATTTGTATTCAGAATTACAATATATTAATATTATATGATTATAGATATTAATGTGATTTTAAAATTTTATTTAATATTTTAATTCCATAGATAACGGGGGTGTCCGTATTCGGTACCCATGTCCGAATACGGACACCCTGTGTTATAATATGGACACCCTGTATACCCCTAGATAAACTATATATTATTGATGAATCAACCGTTCGACGAAAAATTATAATAACATTATTTATAATTAATGAATTATGAATAATGTATTCTAATTTAATTAGTTAATAATTTATTTATTTTTATTATTTTTTAATTAATAAAACAATTTAAGTATCTAAATAATAAAATGTTTAGATTTAGCTTTATTGGTGGTATTAATATTATGACGCACGCGATTTTTATGAAAATCAGTATAGTTTATACGCTGCGCGTTGATTGATTATAGGGTGTCCGATGGACACTGTCCACATTAAGACATCTAGAGTTTCGGTAGTAGGGACTTATATGCCCTTTAGATTAATGCTTATAACTTAATAAATATTTGATAACAAATATAGAAATTATATATATCATTTTTAAAATGCTTTATTTTTTAATAATATAGTGTTATATTTTATATCGATACATTTATATATTCTTGAGAAGGTTTTATATATATATATATATATAATATTAACTATTGTGTTACAAATTATAATAATATAATAAAACGTCAAGCTAACTCGAATTAGTTTACTATATCGTCAACCTAACCTTTGACCCTTCGCATAGCCCTCTCCACGTATGGCATGACCTCGTTGTCGCGGAAACATATCCTCGCCTCGTCTACAGCGAAACCTCCCCTGAACAACTGAGGACATATGTCCGCTATAAACTCGTGAGCAGCGTATATGACGGTGTTGGTGATGTCCTCGTGCAAGGACGCGAACTTAGATCTGCCTACGTCGTGAGGTGATGTTAAACTTGTGAGTACAAAAAGTGTGTTTAATTTATAGTTTTACAATATAATCTAGGTGAACTTTATACATAAATTATATTATAGTGATGTATATATATATATAAAAATGTAATTATTACTTCTTTCATGATTTATGAAATACAAATAAATCTGATGAATTTAACGATCGAATTTAACGATTTTAGATAACATGCCGTATAATTTGTTAAACTTTATTGAAATTCAATTCTGTAATATTTAAACTCACTGTAATCAGATGTAGGATAAGTTAATTTATCAACAAAAATCATTACCTTATTCTAAGTATGTCCAATTCCCCGGTATAACTTAGGTTACGAAATATGGTGCATATACGTTGCTTATAGGCCATAGTATATAGTCGACAGGGTAAATATATTCGACATAATAAATTTGTATTTTAGTAAAATTAAGTGATTACAAATTATAAATAATATATATATATAGTTTATTATGTAATGTATTAACGTATAAATATAGACTACTAACCTCTATACGTAGGTAGGTCTATAACCCGGGTACTATCGTTGCATCTCCCTGCATTTCCATATGGTAATTCATAACTACGAATATAATAGCAGTATATTACCGTACACCTTGTATATATATATATATATATAAGTTACAATATATATAATATAAAAAGTTATAAATAATTAATAATATTATATGAATAATTATGAGATTTAATCTATAGGGCTGACTTATGTAGGTATGTCTATATATAGGTAGTATACCTATATATACTTATATGTAATATTCCTATATATATACCTAAATATATACCTATATTTTACGATATTGTAGTTGAACTAGGTATTCATCCACTGAGTTTAACGTACGTCATACGTGGTTGTATACCATATAAGATATATAATATATTTAATATATTAATTGAATGAAATATTAAACTAAGAATATATAGGTCATAGTACCTATCATAGTGACATATTCTAAAACATAAGTATTAAGATACGATACTTTAGATAGAATAACATAGTTTAGGATATTACAGTTTATTAAAACAGCGATACAGTAAAATAATACCCTCACTGGTTTCAAACAATCTAATAAAATAGATAACAACAAACACAATAAACGAAGGAAAATAAAAATAACATCACAATATATAAAATAAAAATAACTTTAGTATTGCTACATTCTCAATCAAACTATGCTGGTCACACACAAAGCAATGCGTTACTCTTAACATGACTACTTGTTATCCAATATCTCAAACATCAATAAACAATTTCCACCCGATCGACGTATTCATTTATATTAATAAATATGTTCAATATAAACCCTATAAGGTTCATTTCCCTATAGTATACTCTTTAAATAATGGTTCATTATTAGCGGGTATTGTCAGCTTCCTATTTTTATAAACTACTAGGTTACAATCCATCACATAATGTTCAACAAATAAAAGCTATTCGAAAAGATGATCTTCAAATCAAAACAGGGTCATTCACAATGAACGAATTGATAGTAGTGTTAAAGAACTTAAAATTAAAGAAAGCTGCTTGAATAGATGAAATACACCCAGAAGTCTAGAAAACATGTCTATTCAACTAACATTTACTTATATTCTGTAACGAAATATATTATCAAAGCATTATTAATGTATGGAGAAAAGGTTGTATACTTCCGTTCACAAAATAAGGAGATATATCTAAAGTATTAAATTATAGGAGTATAACTCTAACATGCATAGCAGCTAAAATATACAACACAGTGTTATGAAACAGAACACAACCTGAAATCGACACAGTATTACGCCCAAATCAAAATGGATTCCGTCAGAGTAGATCGATCATGGAACAAGACTTAATTTTTCGAAAAATTATTGAAGGAGTCAAAGATAAAAATCTAGAGGCTTGCATTATTTTCATAGATTTTTCCAAGACATTCGATTCCATTGATAGAGGTAAAATATCAAAAATACTAAGAGAATACGGCATCTCTATCGAGATAATTCAAGCAAACGTGATGTTATATAATAACACTATATCCATGATTTGTTCCCCCGATGGAGACACATACTTTTTTGATATCAGGGCAGGAGTTTTACAGGGTGACACGCTAGGCCCGCTACTATTTATTATTTGTCTAGAAAACGTTCTACGAACTTCAATTTATCTTCATTCTGACATCTACATAAATCAAGAAATAGAATATACCCTGACGTAACAATTACTGATGCAGACTATGCAGATGATTTTACATGTGCAGATGAAGAACTTATAGTTCAAGTACTAAAATTGCGGCTAAAAAATCGGACTATGTATTAAATATAAAAAAACTGAATGCATGTTTCTTAACCATAAATGTATTATGAAATATCTTAACGGCAACACTCTCTAACAGGTGGAAAACCTCAGATACTTAGGCAGTGAAATGTCATAGATCGCAAATATGTATCATCAAGATTTGTTAAAGTTTGGATTATATTTAATAAATTATATACAATTTGAAAATCTACTGCAAATAGGAAACTGAAAAGGAACTTTTTTCGAGCTACTATTGAGACTGTATTGTTATACAGATCAGTAACATGTACATTAACAAATAAGCTTAAAAATAAATTAAACGGCACTTATACCAGAATGCTTAGAGCCATTTTAAACAAGTATTGGCGTGATCACCTAACAAATGCTGAATTATGTGATAATATCCCCCCAATATCACATCTTATATGTGAAAGAAGAATTTGATATGCAGGTCACTGCTATAGAAGTGACAAAGAATTTGTGAGCAAAGTTATACTATGGAATCTAAATCATGGTAAAACTAAGGTAGGCGCCTTAAAAAAACCTTTTTAGATCAGCTGAAAAACGATGTGGCATGGATATTTACGATATGACAAATGCAATGAAAAACATGGATGTTTGTAAAATAATTGTAAAGAATGCTCGAACAACCCGCTCGACCCAGTAAATAGGTATGTATTGTTAGCAAGTATCAGATATTGTCAGCTATTATCAAATACTTTAAGTTTTCTACATTCGCTACTACTTCGATTAACTTATTTGTAAATTATTAAAAATATACTTATTCCGTAATTATTAATTAACTTTAAATCTATATGGATGACCAATATATGCTAGTCAAATAGTTATTCGTAAGTCAAGATACAACATATAAGGAATGTAATTATTATACACTATTAATGCTTTAACTTGGAAATTAGTATTGTATATTTCGTAAGATATTGATTTCGAATGTAGTTATTTTGACAATAGGGTTTAAAATGAATATTTATAAGAGTGGTCAATAGTGAAGCGTAGAGATTCATTATAAATATCCAAGCATTATAAATATATAATAATGTGTTTAAGTAAGGGAACTAATCTCATATAACTATTTAAATCAGTTTTATTCATTTAGAGATGGTATTCATTTAAAAATATATCACATTAAGTTAAATATATGATATGTGATTTAAAAGATATAATGATGTTTAATAATGAACAACAATGAAGAATCACTCCCAATACTTGAATCTGAAGTCCGTAATGCAATTCGGACTCTTAAGAATGGGAAATCGCCAGGTCCTGATAACATTCCTGGTGAACTTCTAAAACACGGAGGTGAAAGTCTGATCAAAATATTCACCACAATATGTCAACAAATATGGAAAACAAAGAAGTGGCCAGACCAATGGACTAACTCACTTATAATACCAATTCCGAAAAAAGGTGACTCACGGAAATGTTCAAACTACCGCACCCTGGGCCTTATCCCGCATGCAAGCAAAATACTTCTAAGAATAATCCTAAACCGTCTAAACCCACAAGCTGAAACAATCCTAGCAGAAGAACAGGCAGGCTTTAGAAAATCCCAAAGCACAATTGAATAAATCCTCAATTGCAGAATTCTCATGGAAAAGCACATAGAAAACAATAAAGATGTATATCACAACTTTATTGATTTTAAAAAGGCTTTTGACCGTGTATGGCATAAAGGTGTATGGTAAAGTATGTATAACTTCGGAATATCACAAGATATCATAGAAATAACAGAATCATTATATTCTAGCTCTACTAGTGCAGTCCTTATCAACAATGTAACCGGGAGCTTCTTCAACACAACTGTAGGAGTCAGACAGGGATGTTTACTCTCTCCAGTATTGTTAAACATCTTCCTTGAACAAATTATGATAAACACGCTCGATGAGTATACTTCAACTATCTCGATTGGCGGTCGAAAGATCAGCAACCTTAGATTCGCAGACGATATCGACCTAATAGCAGGAAGCAATACCGAATTACAAGACCTGACAAATCGACTAGTCGAATCTTCAAAAGCCCACAGCATGGAAATAAGCCAAGAGAAGAGCAAAACGATGGTAAATTCAAAGAATAATGATAAGTGCGATAAAATCTACATGGATGGAATACTACTCGAAGATGTACAAATCTTCAAATATCTAGGAGCGACCCTAAAATCGGATGGAGCGTCAGGTAATGAATTACGAATTCGCATAGCTACTGCTACATCTGCAATGATAAGATTAAACATTATATGGACCAGTAAAAATATCAGCTTTAAAATAAAATTCAATTTATACAGATCGCTAGTTCTATCTATACTACTATACGGTTGTGAAACCTGGACGCTAATGTCAAATGAAGAAAATAGGATCTCGGCATTCGAAAACAAAGCTCATAGAAGACTTCTTGAAATCAATTATCGACATATGAAAACTAATCAATATGTAAATGAGACAATAATAAAATTGGTAGGCAAATTCGAACCTCTGCTGACAACCATCAAAAGAAGGAAAATGTCATACTATGGGCACATATGTCGCCATAATAGTTTGGCAAACACTATCATGCAAGGAAAAGTTGAAGGTGCAAGAAGCAGAGGTCGCCCAAAGAAAGACTGGATGTCAAACATCACTCTGTGGACCAACAAGTCGTTAGATGAACTGTTGGAGAAGACGAGGGATAGAGACAGATGGAGAAAAGTTGTTATTGTTGCAAGCAACATGATTCCCCCTACGATGCATGCGTCACGGGATTAAAAGTAAAAAAGTAAAAGTAAGTAATGATGTTGAAAATGTTGTACTTTAAATATCTACAAATATCGGCAAGTATGAGAGTGTGCGAAATTAACGTGGATAGTATATATTTAAAATGATAAACTATATTGTATAATATTAACAGCACGTAATATTATAGTTGAATAAATAAGGAATATAGTATATTTGTAGACTAGTTTGTTGGTATTATAATAATATGTTAGTTGTAATTAGTAATTCATAATAACTATTAATAGTTATTATTAACATTATATTGTATAATTATGTAAATTTTGAATTATAATGAACCTGATATATCAACAAATTATCAATAATTATAAATATAAGTATACGATATGTAAATATGTCAAGTTATAAACTAATTATAAATTAAGTATCATTGATACACTTCAATTCGATCATTGAAATAAGATTAAACAGAAGCACGTATACGTGGGTATACGTCCTATAGGAGAAATTAAGTTATATTTAAGATACATATTACATATATGACCCACAATATTAGTGTAATAAGGTTATGCAATAAGGAATTTATCAAAATAAAATAGATGGACATGATATATATATATATATTACCTGCAGTTCATTTCTTGTTCGAACATGTACCTCAGCCAAGGATTATTATAATTATTTGTATTGGTCATTTGTTCAAATTCTTCATAAAATGTGATATCTTTCATAGCTTTTCCATATACCTAATATATAAACGAGTATATTACCACTTATACTATATAAGCATAAATTGAATATGCGTATAATATATGATACTATTATTATAATATATATTTTAAAATTATTATTAATAAATGTGGATATATTTTAGTAACACAATATTAACTTATGTTCATAAATATATATTGGTAAAACTTCATTAATTAAATGTTATGTCACTTTAAAAAAATAACTGAACTTATAAGTTCCTATAGGATACAACGGAAATTAGGGTACATTCATAATTATAATCAAATATTAAAATTTATATTTCAATCTCTAATTTAATATATATAATTTACAGATAACTAAATATAAAATAAAGGCACTACATAACGTATACTCAACAAGTTACAAACATCTAAAAAGAATGATCCGGAACTGAGGCTGGCGTAAGACTGAAAGTCGTTAGCGTATACAGCATCCGTAGATATGAATACGAATCTTCTGGAAGCGTCCGCCATTTTGTTTAAGTAGGTCAATAATTTCCTAGCCTCCCCACCCTTTGTAAATAGTATATTTTGTAATAGTATTTTTACATATTCGCAGTAGAAAATAATTGTAATGTCATCATATATATATATATATATATTTGTTATTGTAAAATATGTTATTTATTTAGAAAATCATAATGTATTTTTAAAATTTCTTTACATTTTTAATAATATACCAGTTCAATATAATTAGTATTACATTATTATAAAAATATGATATTAAGTATATAATATTAATAAGAATACTTATATATATACTTATATATAGTGTGTATGTGATTGATTATTTTAGAATATGTTACAATAAGAATCATAATCAAACTGTTAAATTTCATTGAATTACATTTAGATTGGAATATAGTTGACTTATAGTTAAATAAGATTACTTACTATTTTATTTTAGATACCATTTATTATAATTATGTTATAAATAAATCAGATACATTTCTTTAAGCTCCAACTACATAATTAATCCATTGGACTGGTGGAAGATCAATAGTGATAATTTTAATATTGCCACGTTGGCAAAACAATATTTAGTTGCCCAAGGAACTTCAATTCCATCTGAAAGACTGTTTTCTTTGGAAAGTCAGATTCCAACAGAGAGGAGAAATGTGCTTTCCGAAGATAATCTAGATATACTAATATTTTTATATATAAATTTATAATTAATAAATGTATTTAACTATTTTTTACATTTATTTTTTTAAATATTATAAATATTACATATAAAATATTTAATTGTCTTTGTATAATATTCCTTTAAACATAATATAATATAATATTCCTTTAAACTTTAAACAAAGGTTTAAAATAGGTTGAATTATGTATGCAATTACTAAAGGTTTATATTCACCATCCATTGTTTGATGATTGAAAGTCTTCGAATACAGGACTTGGTAAATATGTTATGTCTCCAAACATTTTTTCAGTGATTTGAAAGTCTTCGAAGCCACGTAAAGATATGAATTTTATATCACTAGATAATATATCAAGCTAATAAAGAATTATGCAATGAACTAATAGAAGAAAAGTTTAAGAATTATGAGATTGTTAATAAGCTCAACAAAACTAAAGCGACTTCATTATCCAAAGATGTATCGCTACTAATAAATGATGACAAGGACGATGTTGTATGAACGTATAAATTAACATATTACCGGTTATTAATACATTTATTTTTGAATGTATATCCAATAAGCCAACATATTATGAAAATATACTTATAATGAAATATAATAATTCATCATTAATAACCTTTCAATGATGAAATAAAATATTTAATATAATCAATATTTTCAAATGTAAGTTATTATAAATATATAAATAATATTTTATTTATAAATTATAATGAGTAATTGTAAAGTAACCGAATACGGACAGTGACTGAATACGGACACTCTCGGTATCTCAGAAACCATAAATCCTACAAAAAAAAATGTTAATGAATACAATATTCATAATTATATAAATAGTCTAAAAAAGTATTTTTTTATTTTTTAATTACTCAAAATATTTCTGATATATCTAATAAACTGTTTTTTTATTACGTTTTTAACTTTATGAAAAAAACATTCAACTTAAAACCTTCTCAAGAATATACAAATGTATCGATATAAAATATAACACTATATTATTAAAAAATAAAGCATTCTAAAATTATATATATAATTTCTATATTTTGTATCAAAATATTCATTAAGTTATAATCATATATCTAGAGATCATATAAGTCCCTAATACGGACACTCTATATGTCTTAATGCGGACACCCTATAATCAATAAGCGCGCAGTGTATGAATTATTCTGTTTTTCATAAAAATCGTGTGCGTTATAATATTAACACCACCAATGAAGCTACATCTAAAATTTTATTATTTAGATATTTAAATTATATTATTAAAAAAATGAAAAAAATAATAAAAATAAATAAATTATTAACTAATTAAATTAGAATAAATTATTCATAAAATTAATTATAAATAATGTAATTGTAATTTGTCTGATTGATTCATCAATAATATATGGTTTATCTAGTGATATTTAGGGTGTCCGTATTCGGAAACGAATACCGAATACGGACACCCCAGTTATCTATGGAATTAAAAGATTAAATAAAATTTTAAAATTACAATATAATCTATAATCATATAATATTAATAGATTATAATTTTTGAATACAAATAATGAGTCATAAAATGTTAAGACAATTTATTGTTAAAGTATCCATATTAGGTTACTTTCCCCTATGTATTAAAGGGTTATATGATTATAATGATATATTTATTTTATAATAGATAATAATATTTATATTACACCTTACAATTTATATAATTGAATACAATTGTATATAATTATTATTTTATATCAATTTAGGTATGTTAATTTATAAATTAATTCCATATTCACTGATTTAAAATATGAATTATTGAATAGTTATTTAATAATTAATCTTCTTTATTATAAGATTTTCTTTTATATAAATTAGGTATATTTTATATGTTTCTATTTATATTATATACTATTTCTTATTATATATAAAATATGTTATATTGAATTAATTAAATACAATGCTCATAATTTTTATATTGAATATATGTATACTATATATATATAAATTATGCATAGTATTTATAATTAATTTAGTTATAATATTTGTATTCGTACCTAAGGTAATGCAATTTTTATAATAATGTATATACTAATTTTACATATATTATAACATATACGTTATGTTAATATGGGTTGTAGCATATTTTTTAAATATTACTTAAATTACGTATATATTAATTTCATCAAATATATAGTATTAGGATATTTTAAAACAAATTTTAATATAATGATTTATATAATAAGTTATTATGTAATATTTATATTGAAATTATCATGTGATAACATTTAAAAAATGTTATTGATAATAATTGTATTCTTTTAAAATGTTATAAGGGACGTGAGGGGTTTTTGGTCAACTAATATTGGTCACTTAACAAAGCAGTAATTACTCTATGAATTTTAAATTTATGAGATAATATTTTAAAGGCGTAAGTAAAATATATCAATATAAAACACGTATATTTACGAATTTAATATTATCATATAATGTTCAATATATATCGATTTTACAATTAGATAATACATTTAGCGATTTTGCGTATGGTCGGGGGTTTTAGTCAATAGTTCCGAATTCACCGATAGGAACCGCCACATATTCTCGAGCAATATAAATAGCCATTTACTACAACTTTCATCAACTGTATTATATATGAGTATCCATGCTGTACGGCGTACGCCGCACGCAATATAATAAGTATTCATTAAATCATAATAAGACATTTCACGTTGTAAATAATTTTTAATCTCACAACTATCAATTTATTATTTCTTAAACCAAAATACGAATATATTGTATATACCTAAAGGTATATATGACCTACAATAAATAAGAAAATAAATCTATGCTGTATGCAATTTCGTATGTGAAGGGATGGCACTCCTTTCACTATAGTATGCTAGCATACTGTGTACAAATCCTATTACAACATTAAGGAGAAGAGTTAAGTCGGGAATAGACATGATAATATAAAATAATAATATAAAAAAGTGCTCTTTCTTAATTTTACAAATAAAGATGCCCTAATAAATTAAAATAATGATTATAAAGTATTATATTATGAAAGTATACATCATAGATCAATATAATCCACTGATTCATTATCATAGATAGTAATATATTTTAAATTATATGTATTTTATAAATAAATAAAAATAAAAATCAGATAAACCTGAATTATTATTGTATTTAAGAAATCATTTAAGTAGTTTAATGTATTTTACAAATTAATTACATTATTTAAATGTTGTAATTTAAATAAAATTTTAAATTTAAAATTAATTAAATTTTAAATATTAATATAATTCTGGTTTAACAATTTTTAATTTTATATTTTTGAAAGGAAGTAACTTTTACATACTATTATTAAAACACTATTTTCTACAATAACTAATATATGTTATATAAAATACATAATATTATATACATATATAATGTATTATAAAAGATACAGTTATTACATAGTTAATTAAATAGATATTACATTATAAAGTAATTTTATTTATGTTATTTTCATTATATAATACAAATTACAGAGGATTGTGTAACATCTATCAATTATTCATTACAAAATAAATGTATCTCAAGTGAATATTTTTTTAGACATATATAATATATAGAAAATGACATTATTATAGCAGAATATACATACTCACAAATATAATTAGAAATATGCATTCTAATGAATATAATGAAATGAAAATATATATAAATATAGATATATAATTTAACTATTATAAATAATCATTAATGTATTATTTTAACTGGTAGGAATACCGGCCGCAAGATCTACTATCAAGTCAAGATGATATAGTACATTAGTAAAATAAAATGTATTATTATTGAATAAGAGAGTATATACAAAGATTTTGTGAAGCATCCTTAGAAAATATGTGTTATACATATATAAATATATATATATGGGTGTTTGTATACATGGGTTTTTTTGTTTGCATACATTTTTGTTTATTTGTTTGTATACATTTCCTTTGTATATGGAATGTTGTGTATTATATATATATATATATATATATAGATATGTATTCTTACAATACATTTTTATGCATTGTAATCAAAGATTTTCCGAATATGCTTTTCAAAATATTATGATCCTACTAATTATTATTATATGAATAATTTGTAATATTATATTTACAGATACAGCAATATCCTATGGGAGTCAATGTATAAGTCAAACTGACTTACTAGGTTAGTAAAATGAATTATATTATTTTTGATACAGCGAATATATATATATATATATATATATTTATGTGTGTATTTGTATGTGTATATACGAGTATGTATATGAATTCATGTGTATATAACAAGTTTTACTAATTTTATTTATGTATTATCTATTAATTTGTATATTAATTTTTAATTTTTTAATTATATAAATTCATAAAATTATTATATATTATAAATTATATATCTAAATATATGTAGATTTTTTATTACAACAATAATGACTGCCTCTCAACCTAAGTCTATTTATTACCCTTTATTATTTTATTAAAATTATTTATATACATTTTATTTTATCAAACTTTTTTTTCGTAATTCTACTAACATGTTGAGTATTTGAGTAATTGAGTTTGCTTACTCACTGTATTATTTATTATTACTTATAAGTATGATTTATTTTTATTTTTTGGTATGTACATATTTGAATAGTGCGTAGATGTATGCATGTAGCTTGCTTATGATTGCCAGGGGATATTTTCTAATTGATCATGTGACGATTATGTCAACAAAACATTACAATTTATGGATTTAACAACCCAGGGCCTGACCAACCCATATGGGCCTGACCAACCCGAAACTTCTTGCATGGTGTGGTTTGGCAATTCCTCAATGTACGTTACTTGCACGGCTGCATGCATGCATCTATATCACTTTACATATTATGTTACGTTATGTGACTTCATTATCGATATAAGATATATTATCATATCTCGACTATTACCATTATACTGTTACTACTACTATTATTATTATTATTATTGTTGTTATTATTATTATTATTATTATTATTTTATTAAGGGTATCCTTAGTATAAGCTAAACATAGCTTCTGGGTATCCCTCCGATTATTATAGCAAATATTCGGTAAATAAAATTCATTCATTCATTCAAGTCTACTTGTATATAACAGCATCCTAAATATAACAATATAAATATATATTAAGTTTACATTGTTGATATAGTATATTTATATATGGTTTATCATTGCATTGAATTTAAGACAAGTCAATATGTTATATTCATTCACATACGTAATATATATATTGATATACATAGTAAGCTATATAAATATATACATACACATGTACACATACATATACCTCCCCAAGCACACATATTCTATCTATTTAATTATAGATTAATACTTAATGAGATTTATTCAATTAACGGTGGGCTTTTCTATGTCTAGATATATGTCCATTATTTGAAAAAGATTTCTCTGGCAAAGATGACTAAATCTATATTCTTTAAAAAATATCAAAAGTGTGAAAATTTAATTGTGCGTTAGTATTTATTTTGTATTCGCTTATATTATCTCCACACACATACATAGATATATACATTTATACACATATATACTCACACGCCGTTATATATATATATTGTTTTATTTAATTTTAATTACAAATGATGAATATATATATATATGAACTATATTATATTGATTGAATTCAATACTTAAGTATCATGTTAGTTACATATTATGTGATGTTATCCATATCTTTATCAATGTTATAGTAAATATGTTCCATGTTAGTTTAAATAATATATATATATATATATATATATATATATATATATATATATTATTTAATTATTTATTCAGAATTCAATATTATAAAATTATATATATATATATATACTATATTCAGTATTAATATTTAATCAGTAGTATATATATAGGGGAAAGTCCCCGATTACCGACCCCCTCCTAATACCGACCCCCTCTCGTATCCTAGTAACTATAAGAGATATCAAAAAATAATATATACATGAACTGTTAGTAATTTAATGATAAATATGAAAACGTATTTTGTTTTAAAAAATATTTAATCCTACAATTGTTATTTGATAAAATGTAATATTCTGTTTTATTTTTTTTAATATTTGAATAATAACTTTTTTTAAATCATTGTAAATACTTTATTAATTAAAAGAAAACTTGATTTTGTACATAATATTGTAGAACAATAAAATGTTTATAACTATTATAAAAATAATTGAATTTGAATAACTATTAAGCAATATATCTTAATTATAGCAACCCATATTATTTTCCTATTACCGACCCCCTAAATTACCCTAATACCGACGCCATGTGATTTATAATATCCAATCAAAATAGATTCGTATTTTACTTTAAAATATGTCGTAAATTATTTATGTATCATTGATATAGATTTAGGATTCATAATTCCAGTTGATTATATACATACTGATTAATAAATAAATATTAAATAATAATATACAATATTTTAATATAATTACTATAAAGTTTAAATTTAAATTTAATATATATAGTAAAATATATATTAAATAGTAATATTACTATTAAAACATAAATTCAATAAAAAATAAATTACGTCATGTTATAATTAATTATAGTTATGTATATCTACTCTTTTTATTGGATATTATAATACTACAATTATTTATACTACGATTATTTTAGGGGGTCGGTAATAGGGGAAGGGGGTCGGTATTAGGCACATGTATCCGATTACCGACCCCCCTGTTTATTCTTGTAAATATAATTATATCAACAATTTAAAATAGCCACATTATTCATTGCCATAATATTACCCTGATTACAAAATTTCAATTAAATATATTTAATATTGAATAAGTTATTACAAATAATCATTTAGGGGTCGGTAATCGGGGACTTTCCCCTATATTATTTAGTTTACGAATATTAATATATAATAATAATTATAAAAAAATAAGAATCTTTTATGCTGTCACATGCTGGTATACCTGAAGCCATGGAAAAAGATCCATTGATGGATATATTCGAAATAGTAAAAGGCGTTTTGGTAATGATAGCTCTAATGTAAGTATATCTATATTTATTAGTACATATATTTGATATAATGACTTTTTTAACAGAAAGAATCGAATAATGAGAACACAGAATAATTCATTTATTATTTTAAAATAAATATTAGTGTTTTCTTAATTATTTTGTTTCTCCTCTTAAACTATTTAATTTTAATTTATATTTTATTAATAAACGTATATATAAATCATATTTTTAATTAAATTTTAATGATAAACTCTTAATACGTATTATTAAATAATGTAATAAAGTAATAAAGTTTATTTACAAGATATTATTTGTGATGAATAAATTACATAGTAATTAATAATTATTTTGTAATTTAATCAAATTTAAATTTATCTAATATATTATTTTGAATGATTAAAATAAATAATTATTTTATAATATTATTAAATTAAAAGTTTATGTACGAAATAGTATTTTTATTAATTAAATTACATTATAATTTAATAATTTAATAAAATTAAAACTCTATATCAAAGATAGTATAGTTAATGATTAAAGTATATATATTTACTAATTTATCCATATATAAAATAAGTATAGTATAATTTAATAAATATATATATATACATAATAAGTGTGTAAAATGTATAATAATATAGCTGAATATAAACTGTTAATAAAATGTAGTAAGGTAGATGATACTGAACATATTTAGGTCACATAAAGGTTATAAGATTGGTGAAACTGCCATATATTGGTTACACGATGTTAAGATATGTGTCAAAAACTATATTCTGGTCATGAAAAAGTATATATATGCGTGACATTTGATATATTCTGGTCACAATATGCAGTTTAAATGTGTGAAATTGACTATATTCTGGTCATAATAGGGTTATTGAAACCTTTGTTTACTGGGTATATAAATAACATGTGGTAACTTCGATTGTATTTTTCTTATATGTTATTTAAAATTTTAATTATTATCTAAAATAACTCCAATAAAAGTATAACCTGATTATACTATATTATACATAGCATTATAATATATGTATTAATATTTATCAATTAATTCATTATATAAATATATATATATATATATATATATATACTAACATGCATAAATAAAATAACAACGTTTATCCTATCGTCTGCCAATAGATTCAACGAGGTATTATAATATTCGATTTCTCCTTTAGCTTTATCTATAATCTTACTGTAGCCTATACAAATTCCACGTTCGGTTGTCAGTTGGATTACCGACTGAAATATAAAATAGAGTTAATTTAAAATATATACAAAATATGTTACTACTATTTACTATTGATAATAATTAATAATTTCACATTTTACGATGACGAGTTCGGTTACATTAAATACATTTCAAATAACTGATATTTAAATATAAGTAAATAATATGTAAATTATATAATGATACATATTACAAATACATAATTACATGGAAAGTAAACAACATAACGCTTATAAGCGTTATAACATTATATCTGATAAATGTTTATCGATTTGAGAGAAATGCTCAACCTTATTTAATACGTAAACCGTGTTATATTATAGCATATACTAACTAATGTATATAATATAATATATCATCATTATATCATATATTATATTACATTGAAGGCCTACATTTTAATGAAATTTATCATCCCGTGAAAGAAATTTCAAGTAGAGGAAAAATAAATGTGTTTACACAAATAATAGACATTAATTACAATTATATAAACGTGGATATAGTGTTGTTTAAATATATGTATTGTGTTCACGCATCCATACTAAATATCTCTTAAATCCATTTAAATATTTAACCCCTTTAAAAGGGGTTTCACACCAACTCGAACGCAATTATTAACTCTAATTATTAGATGTTAAAGTTTAACTATATTATTTAAATCTCCGTAAAAAGGGTTTTACACCTAATTATTAGAGTTAATAATTGAGTTCGAGTTGGTGTGAAACCCATTGTATAGCATACCGGATATGGTGGAAATAAAGTGTTGTATTAGGCTCGCATTAAATCAATGTTACGCTACGAACATGCACTGAATGCACTGTGGTATTTTAAGTTATAGTACCTATATAAACATATTAATAAAAATTCCCAAGTACATTACATCATTAAGAGAACGTTACGCGCGATCACGGGCGAAGCCGGGCCCCGACCTCCTAGATGAAATATCATTATAATTAGTAGATAAATCATCTTTTCTAGAAATTTTTAATTTTTCTACGTTACAGTATCGCTCAATAGTTCTATATCGTTTAACATAATTAGAATTATTCATATTATTTAAATTAAATACAAATTTAAAGTAGATGTGTATATAATAAATAAATTGTACATATATTTTTAATATTTACCTATTATGTTGACTCATTCTCAAAGTTGATAAATATCGATTAATAGTAAATCGATTTAAACAAAATTTGTAAACACGCGTTATCTAAGATTATGAAATAATAGCGTGCCTTAAGGGTGAACGACAGGAATACACACAAACAACAATTATGCGATCATAAAGTATAAACTAATATAAAATAATTATTTAGTTTCAATAGTTTATAAGTTATATTGAAGTGAGGATTGGATATTTTAAGAAGTTATTATTATTATAAATAATAATCTAAAAAATTAAAATGCTAACTATTACGCATGCGCAACTTATGATTATTGCTTGTCAATTTAAATATTTATATTACATTTTTATTCCAATTTATTAAATTTTACTTATATTTCATACGTTTATCATGTCTTTAAGATTACGATCTCACATAAATGTGTATTTTACACCAACAAATATGTCATATAGAAAGTTTTCAACGTATTTGGACATATATAAGAATTATTTATGTCCATAACCATGTTCCAATAAATAAGAAAATCTATCATATAGTTACGACTATGAATCATAGTCACTATGATTATCATAGTGATAGTATAAATTAACTTAAATTATCTATTATCAATAGTAGATTATATTCTTGTATTTATGTATTAAAATATATATTTTAATAATAATTACATCTATAATATGATATTAGTAAATGTTAAAATAAATATGAATATGGATGATATTATTCATCAATTATATAAATTATATGATTAATATTATAATTATTATGATATCATATCATATTAAATATGGTTAACAACGTTAAAATGCATTTATTTTATCATGCATAAAATGCATAACTAAAATATCAGCATTTTATTATGTAATTTTACATAGGTATAAAATACATAACTATAATAACAGAATAAAATGCAGTTATTTTTATCATGAATAAAATGCATAACTAAAATATCAGCATTTTATTCTATAATTTTATATATATGTATAGGTATAAAATACATAACTAAAATAACAGCATAAAATGCCGATATTTTTATCATGCATAAAATGCATAACTAAAATATCAGCATTTTATTCTGAAATTTTACATAGGTATAAAATACGATGTATAAAATGCATAACTAAAATATCAGAATATTATTCTATATATTTTATCATTTATTTTAATCATTATGTAATTCAACTTAATTAATATAAAATTATTAACTCATTTAATTGAATTAATATATAGAATAGAGTTTTAAATATTATTATCAAATATTATATATGTTAAAAGCGTTTTTATTATGCATGCATAAAAATAAGCACACAAAAGATAGCATTTTATTCCACTATTTTTATCATTGTGTTTACTGGGATGGATAACCTAACGATATTCCCAAGTGTAAATAAGTGTATACACCTATAGGTTATTAAGTTACGTCTACGATGAGACAGTTAGTATTTCCCACCGCTTTTCGGCGTCGTGTTTTCGTTTTCGAACGTAAAGTTAATTTTTGTAAACACGAATATCTATTTATTTTAAAAAGTGGAATACGAACACATGACACGGTACGACACACGTTATACACCCGCATAACCCCCTTAGCTACCGAATGCCCGTGGAACCTGACAGTGGTCGGAGGTAGGGGCGCTGCAACAAGGGTGGATGGGGGGATATGTCCCCCCACTTTAAAATCTAGGGGGACCTTCTATGTAATAGCCCCCCCCCCCTACTTTTACCACAATATTTATGTTGATTGGTTAGTCCCCCTACACACCATCGTTCCAGCGCCCCTAGTCAGAGTGTGGCGGTTTAACGAGGTGGGTGCGCGACTAACCTCCATGCCTAGCTCCCCGTAAGAACCCTCACTAGCCACGGCCGCCACGTAACTCCAGTTGAACCTAGATATGATGTCGACCACTGCCCGTGCCTGGAACTTATCTGACGGAATGAACCGAGAGAAGTACGGGTACTTCACTCTGTCGTTTAACTGATGAACGCGCACGGGCGTTATAGTATGCGCATGACGTCATGCATCAACAGTGAACTCTGACCTCATCACTTGTGGCACCCGGAGACACTGTGGGCAGATGAAACACGGACAATAGACTGGACACTGCTATGGCCTCACTGCTGGTAGTGTCCGCTATAACGGTCAACACCTCGTGGGGAGGGAAAGGGTCAACGGTGTTAACGTCCGGACATGCCTCTTTCAGCGGACGGAGAAACTGAATGGCTCGCGTTGTCGCTATCTATGATGGTGATCAAGGTTGTGATGGTGATGATGAAGGTAGCGATGATGGTGATGATGAAGGTGGTGGTGAAGGTAGTGATGGTGAAGGTGATGAAGGTGATGAAGGTGGTGATAACGAGGCTGGTGGTGATGCTTTATTTATTTTCTTATTATCCATCGAATTGGATAGAGAGAGATTTAGTTTTATTTTCCCATTGTTTGATATAAATTAAGTATTTAATTTATATTTTAAATAATATACTATAGCCGTATGTATACTTTCATAAGGTATATATATATATATAGATACCAGAATAGGCAATCATGCTATGTTATCTATATTACTCGTAAGCATTGATGACTTAATGATTCAATGGAATACACTACGAGTATAGTATACACGACGACTATACATATGCTATGTATACATTATATATATAATACCAGTGATCTCTTATAAGAAGTGATTTTGTGAGGAGATATATAATGTGGAGTGTAAATAATTAGTAAAATTACAATATGCACTAAATAACTGATTATATATATATGTTATTTGTTATTTGTTATTTTTATTTGGTGGAGTCCTTTCATCCCATCCGGGAACTTAGATGAAGTTTTCACTTATAACCATATATGGCTCTAATGTCCCTTCATAGCCGCTCTCGTGTTAAGGCATCCATTGTTTTAACGTGAGCCGATCATTTATTTATACACAATTATATAAGATCACTTCTAAATAATATTTTAAGACCCATTTTATAAAATTAATTAATGGTCCGGACGAGGGTCGAACCCGTGTCCTACTGCTTGTGTGTCTGATGCCTTAGCCCAATGTGTATATGCGTGTGTGTGTATGCGTGTGGTGTGTGTGAGTTTATTTGGATGCAGGTGTGTGGGTGTTGTTAAACATAATATGTATTTAAAGTCTATATATAGATAGCAATAAATGAAATGTATATATTATATAATCAATGTATAATTATAATTAATTATGTATTTATTTTTATACTGGAAAATAAATTTCTAGTTAGGATTTAGCAAAGATGGGACGTCGATTATAGTAAGGTTATAGTAAGGGTATTAGCGAGGGTATTAGTGGGGGTATTAGTGATGTGGCGGTGAGAGTTTTTTATGTGGGTATTAGTAATTACTTAATCCTTTACTGGCAACAGTTTAGGGTTCTAGAGAGGGTGTTAGAGAGGGTGTTAGACGTAGCGCGTACACGACGGGTATTACCGAAGCTTTACTGCAGTCGTCAAGGAAGGCGAACCCTAGCGTGATGTTCGGCAGTACTTCCGGGTTCCTGTTAGCCGCCCGAATAGTGTGCGCTATCGCCTCGACGTACTGCAAGTTACCCGGGTTCTGCACCCCATCTCCGCAAGCTTCCGTGGCGCTGGGTAACGGCATAGGTAGCGTTATTGTTTAACTGAGGTTGTTATTGTAGGTCATTCTTGTTTACAATATTCGTGTATATATTTATATTTATATATTTATATGTATATATATATATTAATATTAATATATATATATATATATATATATATATATATATATGGGAGGGTTAACTGATTAGATACAGTAACTCTTATTAATTGTATCTATTTATATTAAGCTCTAAGAGAATAGATATTAATTAATAGTATTACTGTTTAAAGCATTAATACTAACTGACGTTAAAAATGCAGAATTATTATATTATACTGTTGTTCTTGTTTAAATTGTTAAACGTTTGCTAATATATATTATCATATATATTCGAACCCTTTTTATATATTAAGGTCAATTTTTAATATTAATTTTAAAGAAAAATATTCGGCATTTTCAATATTATTTTGAACATTCTAATAATAGATTCATGACAATTAAATATTAATCGTAAGTTTAGCTTTACATCCAATCCTGCACTTGCGCACTGATGATAACCTATACGAGTGAATTCGGAATATTCCGCCGATTTGAATATCTCCCGCCATTTCGTAAACGTTATCGGGATGTACACCTGGCGGATTAAATATAGAACTACAAAGTCTCACGAGCTGCAGCTGGAACACGAATACTATCCTGGATATGGTAAAGGTCTAAGATTAATCTCGTAATGATATTAGTATGCCTATCTTGCTTACATATAGCAGTCATACCATACAACTCAATGGGTATATAATAGTGAGTTTTTAGGGTTATTTTATGGGCAATTACCCTCACTATTATTCCCACCCTTCTCCGACAACTTTTAAATTTTTGCGCATACAAAAAAATCTTTTTTCGTAATCAATTATATCATAATCATATTTTTTATTAAATCAGTAGATCTACTTATACAAAATACATCTATGTATTGTATTAGATTGTTTTTCATATATAATTAAAAATAAAATAATTATTTTTGATATTTGCCCCACTCACTTTCAAAACCTTAAAAAATCTCATGTATATAGTAATACCCATACTGTATTGTATGTTATTATTCGAAATTGTAAATAACACATTGATATTTTAATAAAACATTTCTACGTTAATAAACATTGCTATGTTAACCGATATATATATATATATATATATATATATATATATATATATATCGCTGTATATATTGTTGGAATTATAAACAGGTGGAATCACCGATATATCTGGTGATAATAATTCGTACACAAAATACATGACGAAAGAATGTATGAATATGTAAACACGCTGCGACGGCAAGGCGTACGGTCCGTAATAACAGCTAAGCGAGTGCTACGTGTATAACTAAGAAATGCATACGTGTTGGTATGTATTATCAAAGACCTTGGGCAGTGTTGAATATGGTATACCATATTGTAATGATGGGGATTATTTAATATTATGTAATATGTATGATGATTATGAATATGATGATGATGATGATGATGATGATAATAAGAATAACTATTACATATTATATTTTATTATATTAATAATTTAATTTTTTAATATATTAATAAATTATAAATTTACAATATAATAATATATAATATATATATATATATTGTATAGAGGAGGGAAGTTTATTGTGGCTGATTGCAATATCATTGCTATTATAAAATGTATATTATATATATTATATAATCGAATTCTAAGTAGGATGGTATGAATAATTGAATGATTTGTGTAATTATACCAATATTATATAGGTAACCAAATTCAAATTTTCCTACACGAATTTTATTGTTCTCGAAACAAAATAAGTTTATTTTATTTTACATATTATTAAATAAATGTATGTATTTAAAAATGTTAATAAATGCATTTTCAATTTATATAAATATTAAATATTTTAATACATAACGATATCCTTACATAAGGTACTTTCAGAATTATCTACCCCTATATATAGGTATACCCTCTCTAGCTAGAGTATGTCATATCTAGTTACACTGATTATTTTTCATACAAATAAAATTACGTGAATAATAAAAATTCAATTAATAAAATGTGATAGTTATTATAAAAAAATAAATTATAATAATATTTACAAATTATTGAATCATAATATTAAATATTGATACGAGATATGTTATTCCTTGTATTGGTACCTACCTTATAAGGTAATACAAACATTGACCACAATGCCCTTCCTTCCCGTACGAGTAATATATTATTTATTTTTATATTGATAATTATGTAAAGTAATTAGTAATCAATGACTATTTAATAGTTATTATCTTAGATAACTCGATCAACACAACCAAGCTCAACTCAGCCAGAAGAAAACTACAAGAAACATATATCGCTGAGCAATCAAAATATTTGCAAAAGCAAATTGAGGATATCACAATGGCCGCAGATAATAAGAAATCTGCCCTAGCATGGCAAATTGTGAACAGAATTAGTGGTAGGAAGTCTACGAATCGTTCTAAAATAAAGGCTATAGATCAGACAGAACGATTACAGAAATGGAAAAATCACTTTTCATCATTACTTGGCGAAAACCCGATAATCACGCATCAAACTACAGTGAAAATAGTCAATAAAGAACTTGCAATTGAGAAAGGTCCTTTTACACTAGAAGAACTTGAAACAGTTCTGGTTAAAACGAAACTGAATATATCTGCTGATATTGATGAGATACCTCCCGAAGTATGGAAATCTGGTTATTTCAATGACCAGTTACTCGAATTTTGTAATGATATATTCTCTCAAAAGCTCATAGAATACTGGACAACAGGATATATTTTACCATTCCCAAAGAAAGGTGACCTTTCGGTAATTGATAATTATAGAGATATTACTTTGACATGCATCGCTGCAAAAATATATAATACCATGATTAGAGAAAGAATCCAACCTGCCATAGACGTGATTCTTAGACCAAATCAAAATGGTTTCAAACAGTATACTGTAGGATAAATAAGACAAAATCCTATAGGACAAATACTCACGGTTAGAAGAATCAAAGAAAAAACCTAGTAGCTTGTATAATATTTAATTATTTTTCCAAAGCATTTGACTCGATACATAGGCCAAAAATGGCAGAGATATTGAAATCATACGGCATACCAAACAAGATTATCAACGCAATTATGATTCTATATAGTAATAACAAATCAATGTTCGATCGCCAGACGGGGACACTGAACTATTTGCCATTGATTCAGGTGTACTTCAGGGGGATACTCTTGCAACTTTACTATTTATCATAACACTTGATTATGTATTAAGGACATCCATTGACCTACATAAAGATCTAGGGTTAACACTTCAGAAATCAAGAGGAAGAAGATACCCATCAGTTACAATATCAGACGCAGATTATGCAGATGATCTGGCACTCTTTGCGGATTCATGTAGTGATGCGGAAAAGTTTCTACATGTCTTGGAAGAGAAAGCAAATTCAGTAGGATTAAGGGTCAATATTAGAAAAACTCAGAATTTTAATATCAACCCTGACACTAAAGTAAGATCTGTAAATGGAACACAACTGAAGTCTGTAGATAACTATACATATCTTGGAAGTTAGATATCATCAATGGATAAGGAAATAAAGATCCGAATAGCCAAATCTTGGAGCGCTCTTGACAAATTAAGTTCAATATGGAAATCAAATCTTACGGCAACACTCAGAAGAAATTTCTTCAGAGCAGTAGTAGAATTGGTGTTACTTTACGGATCTGAAGCGTGGACACTTACTAAATAATTGGAAAGAAAACTTGACGGAACATATACAAGAATGTTGGGAGTAGTATTTAATATATCATGGAAACTACACTTAACAAACAAGAAACTATATGGAAATATTCCTACTCTCTCCAAGACTATCCGGGAAAGAAGAACACGATTTGCTGGACACTGCTTCAGAAGCGAAAATGAGATTATAAGTGGTGTACTAATGTTGATGCCTGCTCACGGATTTACAAAGCGTGGACGACCGAAACGAAACTATATAAAGCAACTAAATGATGACACTGGCCTAACAGTAGAAGAAGCGAAGACAGCGATGAAAGATAGAAACATCTGGAAAAAGATTGTAGAATATGCTCGGGAACTATCCCGATCTGGTAAGGTATCTTAGATAATTCTTAGAAATCTTCAATACGATATGTAATATTAGACTCTAATGACGTAATCATTCAGACTAATCGATATTATTAATATATTATTAATATATATATATATATATATATATATATATAATTAATTACATCAGTTTCTATATCATTTATTGTTATTAATTCGTAAAAATTAATTTTATTATTTTATTATTTTCAACTGATTTATATTTGTTTGTGTATTTTGTTATTTTTTTTTTTTTACACAATAGAGAACGTCTAACGTTATTTATGTATCTAAATAACATTCATTCATTCATTCATTCATATCAAGAATGACGAGTGTAGATTATATATATATATATATATATATATAATATCTGCCTATGTTGAATAATATATATGATTGAATATAGCCATGTATATGTTTAAGCAGCTATATAAATTTCATATTCGTATTCATTAATTATTTTATACTGATATTATGTATTATATGTATGAGTATATATATATATATATATTGAGTATACTAAATATATAATTATATAAATAAAGTATACTCGATATGCGGTTACTTTTGTATGGTTGAATATTGTGATTACAATTAATAGTTTTGATTAGCGAGAGTATACATAGCGAGATTAAGTGCATATAGCGCTGTTATTGCGATTCAACGGCAAAATATACAGAGTGCACGTATTCCTACATGATTTCATAATATACACAGTACATAGATAATCATATAGGTCCTTCACTTGTAATTGTTATCAAATATGTTAATACATGTTAACAGTTATTTAATTATCTTTAAAATTATATTGACTAAGTCGTATAAATGTAGCTCTAAGTGGCTAGAATTTTCATAATTAACATACGAACGTCAACAAATTGATATGAAAAATATAACTCAGATCTTTTTTGTAATTTTATTTATTATGTATAACTCCATATCTCTTGACTATATATATATATATATATATATATATATCGAATCTTTATCATTTTAAATAGTATATATATATACTCTAACGAATATATGTACATTATTTATATCAAGTATAGGTATCATAGTACCTACGTGATTATAATATAATAGTATTATGTGAAATTATTAGTTATATTTATGTCATACAATATTTAAAAAAAGTTTTGTTGTGCCTATTTTGTAATATAAATGTCTAAACATTTTATAATATTTAATAATAATATGTTGTATGATTAAATTAATAATATATATAATATAATAATAATATCAGAATATATGCATAACCATGGTAAATTATATATATATATATATATATATATATATATATATTATCAACATGTGTATGTGTCATTAATACATATTAATTACCTATGTATAAAAATTATAAAATACTATATATATATATAAATAATATATATAATTAAATTTGTAAACTACATATTTGCAATTAAATAGTATTAAATAAATTATTTAATGGTAATAAGTTAAATTACAAATATAATACTATAATACATATGTACATACACCATACACTAATAATTATATACACGTGTTATATAACTTACCTCATTGTAGACGTATTCGATATCATGCTTCTGCGTTCATGAACGATCTTTATATAGCATTTTACAGACACTTTTCATTGGACGAGAGAATCCGATATCTTGTAAGTAATAATTAGAAATGGAGCGATTCGATTGGTGACCTTTGACTGTGTTACACTTGATCGGTAACTTACAATAGATAATAACATCTTCGATAGGCATATGTAGATAAGAATCGCGTGTATACATACTCGTTATTATACAAGTACGCTACGATACACTTGTATTACGTAATAATACACGTTACGCGTACTCTATGACATCACGTCGCGTGACGTCATATGGCACGTTATAGTATTGTATATTATTTCAATACATTATTAGTGCATTATATATATATAATAAATTATTCAATACATTATTAAATATATATTAGTACTATTATTATTATTAATAGTTTATTGACTGAACAAAATGTTTATCTTCAACATAATATAGATAGATATAAAATAATAATAAATTTATTTAATACAAATATAAATAAAATAATTATATGTTTTCGTTTGAACACATACTGGGCGTAGTCGATCTGGTAGTAGACGATAGATTATTCCAGCATATTGGTGCTAGAAACTACATCCTGTATACATATTAAGCCTAATACAGCCTATGTATTCCTATAGGAGTATTTGTATGACGTAATACGGTGTGTCCGGTATGGTACTGAGGGAATCTGTACGATTGGTAATGGTATTTGCGAGCTATTCGGTCACAGCTCGGTGAATAGCCGTATGTGCCATGTAGATAAAGCGAGATTTAATTTAAAGCGGGATTTACTTTAAAGCTTAAACTTAAGCCAATCAAAAGAGTGCATCAGCTAGGAGATTCACACAGATATCGACGCTATAGTTTGTAGATAATGCGGATTACATGGCGCTGAATAGTGCTGTGGGGTATATAGTAGTAGTGAAGGGGTAAGGTGTAGGATATAGGTGTCGGATATCTGATATAAGTGTAGTATATAGGTGTAGGAGATCGGAAATAGAATATAGAAGATAACAGTAAGAATAGTCTTAGCTACTTGCGTAGAGAGATCATAATGTGTATGAATATTACTACCAAGAGTATGCTGTATAAACTATAGTGAACGACTGAGACATGGGAATAAGAGGTATTAGCGATGGGAGATATGTAGAGTTAGGCACAAGAGAGAATTTAAGAGTATAATAATGTAGTATTTGTTTATATATATTTTTAAGAATTTATATATATATATATTTATCCCATATTTTCTCTCTTTTTAGAGTAGTTTTAATTATTTTTAATTCTTAATTATATGTATATTTTTTTATTTTATGAGAATTAGACTATTCAAAAATATGATGATTGGGGAAATTGTAGTAAAAATATTAACTTATTTATTAATTTCCCCCTTATTCCTTGCCTGTTGGAGAGGAATGATAAATCTTATATATTTATATATATATATATATGTTTATATATATATATATTAAGTAGTTGAATCAATGGTACACTAATGATGATATGCTATTCAAGTCACGTAGAAGTCACGTCTATTATGTTGTGAATATGTGAAAATCTATCGAAACGAATATCATAACACACAATCATGACGTAATCCGTTATTATATTCGCATATATTATAATATGTGAAATGTAATTATGCATACCATATGCGAATATTACACAATCGCTGATGTGTGTATATATATATATATATATATATATATATATATATATATATATATGTATATATATATATATATATATATATATATATATATATATATATATTATATATACCTATAGTAGGGGTCTCGTTAAGGAATAATATTGACTGCACATATATAATTATTAATAATTATTTATAAATTAATTTTGTGTGGCTTTAATAGTTATATATAATTATTATAAATGCATAGGTAGGTAATATATATGCATGTAAGCTGAAATACTGATAATTGCAGCAACAACTTATGACTACAAAATATATTTTAAGATGAAGCGTTTATGTTTATTATTTATTGTGCTATAGTACAATAAATAATATATATATTTAGATTTTTTTTTGTTTTAAAATAATTTTCATTTTCTTCTTATCCTTTATGTTTTCCCGCATGCACCAGAAAAATTCTTTTGAAATACTCTTGTTTTTTACCATGCTCTCTATCGTGTTGTCTATGATTTCGTTTATTTATCCTAAAATGTAAGGTTACTCTGAAATGTCATTAAATGATGGCTACATTATTATTAATGACTTTTTAATTAAATAAATAACCAAGCTAATATCGCAGGTCTTGGATTCCAATTTTCTAGATACAGAATATTATAATGAATAAATAATTGATTATTCTCAGTTTCTATTTTCATTCTATTACTATGTACAGACTTAAGCACATTATTTGCAGATATAATTCTTTCCACATCGACACTGTGTGGTTTAGCGCACATAATTCTACTATATATACAACAAAATGTAGACTAATTTCTTTCATGCTAGAAAATAATAAATGTATATTAGGTATATGTTATGTCTATTTCATACATACCTTGATAGTTTAAGCTTAATTCAATAAATTTATAATAAGTTCAAGAAGATTGTATTTTCTTAATATATTAATTTCTGAAAACAATAATAAATCGTTATATATAACGAAATGATATATCTCTTATGTTGAAATCAGCACTTATCAAAGTATCTACTTGCTTTATGTTTCTTCTTCTTTTAATTTAATAAAATGTTAAAGTTAGAAAAATATATTTTCATATGTTGTAAATCGCTCCTTAAGATTATGTATTAACGTTTTTATAAGTTCTACTGTTATTACAGATATTTCTCTCATTTCAGATACATATACATTATGTATTACTTCACGCTGATTTTTTCTCTTCGACTCAATACATTTAAAGTAATGAGTACCATTGTTTTTTCAATTGATCCGATTAACCTAATAAGTTACTAGTAATAACCCATTCGACAATTAAACCGGTTGTTAATAATGTATTCAGCATAATCTATTAAAGTTACAAAATATTATGAAATATCATGAAACATTATTTATTTTACTTAAATTGCATAAATTGTAATAACTGCCTATTATGAGTATAACTAAGCTAGTTGGTATCCAGGACCAGAATGTATGTATCATCTAAAGATACATATAATGGGTGTGGCTTAGCGTCATACCCGAATAGGCAGCTACACAGTGACAGCCTATAACATATTACTACGTCTCCCTTCTTAAGATTAATAATATTCAAATACCTTGATGATTATATTTAACTAAAATAATAATAATAATAATAATAATGAACTAAATAATGAACAACACATACATAATATACCCACCACCCTCTTCCCGTATCTTAGTTAATCTCTATTAATCGATCAGGTGGTTTTGAAATTCTTCCTGACTGAGTTACGTAAGATGTATTCTTTAATGGTATAATCATTTGTCTATTACGTCTTATAAACCTTTTGTCGGTATCTAAGACATATGATCGATCACTCTCTGGAGATCTATATGCTATTTTTGCTACTTTCCGTAGATATTTAACAAATACTTCTTCGTTGTTCTCTAGTTCTCTCTTTTCTATAGTATACTTATTGTCTCGGTATTTCTTATTGTTTTCTTTATTTTCTTTATTAAATTTAATAAATTTCGGTTGATTAATTCTTCTTAATCCTTTCGGTATCTCAGGTACCGTTGTATTCAGTCTTCTCCCCATTAACAATTCAGCAGGCGATATTCCAAAGCTTAAAGGTGTGCTTCTATATTCCAATAATCCTAAGTATGGATCATCTTCTTTACTTAATATATTCTTTATTGTTTGAACTCCCCTTTCTGCAACTGAATTTCCTTGAGGGTGCTTGGGTGATGACGTAATATGTTGAAAACTGTAACTTTGGGAGAATTCTATAAATTCTTTGCTGGAAAACTGTCTTCCGTTATCAGAAACGACAGACTCTGGTATTCCATGTCTTGAAAATATAGATTTCATTGATAGAATAACTGTTTCTGATAGTTCATTCTTCAGCAACATAGTTTCAATATATCTCGAGTAATAGTCTACTATTATTAGATATTTCTTATCTTTAAAGGTATAAATATCAGTTCCAGCAATCTCCCAAGCTTTCTTTTGTACAGGTATTATTTTCATAGGTTCTCTTGTTGTCCTACTATTCATTAAACAAGTTCTAAAGTTTCTTACCATTCTTTCTACATCTCTACTAATCCCAAACCACCACACACATTATCGTGCTCTTGCTTGACATTTTGATATACCTTGGTGTCCTACATGTAGTTCACTTAAAATGACTTGCTGATATGTTCTAGGGATGACTAACCTATTCTGGTAGGTTAGACACCCTTTCATCATGCTTAAGTTTGCAGTATTTTCTTAATACTTGCTTAGATCACTATTCTTACGGTCTTTATACGACCATCCATTACATATTTTACTAATAACTTCTTTTATTATTACGTCATCCTCTTGGATTTTTCTTATTTTATTGAGTTTTACTGACTCACCAGGAACAAAAGTAGATTCTACTAGTTGATTTACTTCAATTTCAAGTATATTAGAAGTACTTGTCGTCTTAGAAGGATATCTTGATAAAGCATCAGCTCCAATATTTAATTTTCCAGGTATATATACCATTTCTATCGAATATCTCATCAAACGTATTCTAAATCTGTGTATCCTTATAGGGATCTTTTCTACTTCTTCCCGTCCTAACAGGGTAATCAAAGGTTTGTGGTCAGTCTCTACAACTATAGGTCTCCACAAATATAATAGTTAAACTTCTCGAGACCCCAAACGACTCCTAAAGCTTCTTTTTCAATCACTGCATAATTCTTTTCAGCACTGGTTAAGGATCTACTAGCGGCTCCAATCATTCTTCTGTTTCCTTCCGAATCAATTTGGGAAAGAACAGCCCCGATTCCTTGATTACAAGCATCTGTCGTAATCATAGTTTTTTTCTTTGGGTCGAAGTGCGCTAATATAGGAGGTTCATTAAACATTTTTTTTAGTTTCTCAAAACTAATTTCTTGATCTCTATCCCAAAACCATCCAATATCTTTTTTCAATAGCTCTCTGATTGGTTCACTGACGGTAGCTATTTCATGATTAAATCTTGAATATTGGTTAATCAATCCCAGGAAACTTCTTACTGCTTTTACACAATCTGGCACTGGAAAATCTCTAATTCCTTGCATTTTTTCTCCAGCTTGTATCCCATCCCCACTGATTTTAAATCCTAAAAATTCTACTTTTATAGAACCAAATCAACATTTCTCTCTGTTTAATGTCATTCCTGCTTTACTTATTTTATTCAATACTGCATCTAGTCTTGTATCATGTTCTTCTTTATTTTCACCCATAACTAGTACATCGTCCATGTGTATCACCACTCCTTTGCAATCTTTTAGAATTCTGTCCATCTCTATACAGAAAATTTCAGGGGCTGATGTAAGTCCAAAAGGTAGTTTTTTATAATAAAACCGTCCCCATGGCGTTAAGAATGTTGTCAATTTCTGTGAGCTTTCCTCTAAGGGTATTTGCCAAAA
Source organism: Osedax fenrisi (assembly GCA_964019155.1). Lineage (NCBI taxonomy): Eukaryota > Metazoa > Annelida > Polychaeta > Sabellida > Siboglinidae > Osedax > Osedax fenrisi. Next base: position 95,564,305 of record OZ025241.1, on the reverse strand, counting down.
CCCTGAGTTTGCGTCTAGCTTACTGAATATTTTGCCCTTAATCTTGGCTAAGCTACTCTCAACTGTTGCCATCGGATATACTTCCCTCTTTACAGCTTTGTTGAATTTCGTCATATCGGTGCATATACGAATCTTCCCGTTTCCCTTGATGGCCACTACCATTGGGCTACACCAATCTGTTGGACTATTGGCTTCTTCGATGACGTTTAAACTCATCATCCTATCTAGTTCTTCCTTAACTTTTTCTTGTTGGTGTATGGGTACTGGTCTTGGTACATATATAGAAGTTGGTTTAATATTATCGTTCATCTCTATCTTATATGTATATTCTAAGCTTCCTAAACCTTCAAAAAGTCTATTATCGATTTCATCAATTAGTTTTACTATTCCAAGTCCTACTGATAATCTTCTGGATAATAGCCCTACGGTTAGTTTTTCTAGTATAAATATCTCTTCTTTCATGGATTTTCCTTTATAGGTGACAATCGCATCAAAACATCCTATAACTTCTATATGAGTAGTATTAGGACCTTTAAGAATTGTTGTCGATTGTCTCATCTTGGGTAAAGATTTGCTAAACGGTATCACTGTAACGCTAGCACCTGTATCTATTTTTAAAGATACTCGTTCTTGGTAACTTCATATTTGAAGTCCTACTCTTCTTGTCCAATCTTCCTCTTTTTGATTTATACTTTCCTTTATTTCGCCTAGGAACTTTATGTTTTCCTTTATAATTTCATTCGTTTCTCTGCAATGGTTTTTACAACATATTGCCCAATGTCCAATTTTTTTACATTTTATACATTTTTGATTGTACGCTCTACATTGTTTTGGTGGATGCTCTAAATTACATCTTCCACACTTCTTGTTATTTTTCGTTTCGATGTTGTGCGTTTTCTTTTATTTTCGAATTTCTTGTATTTCCTCGTTTTATCTTTGATGTAATCTATACTTTCCTTAGCATCGTGATTAATCGCCTTAACTTGTAATATGCTAGTTTCTTTTATTTTAACTGTTTCTACAATCTTTTCTGCGGTTAACTCAAACTGAGCAGCCTCTTGCAAAAATCTTTGCCTTAGATTTTCATCTGTCATTCCTATTATTAATCTGTCCTTAATGAGGGAATCTTTCAGATCCTGGAATTCGCATGTTTTTGCCAAATTCTTCAGTTCCGAATAATATAATGCTATTGATTCTCCTTCGGTTTGATCTCTTTTGAAAAAAACATATCTCTCGTATGTTGTATTTTTCTTTGGTGTGAAATAACTTTCAAACTTATCCTTGATCCATTCTAGATCTTCTTTGCCTTTTATAGTTATCTTTTTTTCATTTTCCGTTCTTTCAAAGGTTTCTTCTTTAAATGAGTTAAATATTTCTACTCCGTCTGGACCTATAATATTTAGGAATATTGCTACCTTGACTTTATCCTTCTTTTCTTCCAGCTCTGCTGCACATTCATATATTTCAAAGGCTTGAATCCATCTCTTCCATTCTATAGCACTGGTATTATCTGTATTTAATTTCTCGGGTATTCTGTACTCTGACATCTCTCCTTACAATAATTAACAATAATAATCACAATATAATATATAATAATTATAATATTAATTTTTAATAATATTCTCCGTATATAATTATATAGGAATATAATATAATCATATTATATTATACTATAGAATATGTAATAATATGTAATAACTAAATATAAACTACATATATATATATATATATATAATATAATCACTGATTTAAAAAATATCTAGATGTTCTATATATTAAATAAATTCACTAATTTATAAAATATCTAGGTTTCTATAGAAATAAATAAATTCACTGATTTATAAAATATCTAGTTTTTTTTTTTTTTTTTTTATAGAAATAAATAAATTCACTGATTTATAAAATATCTAGGTTTTCTATAGAAATAAATAAATTCACTGATTTATAAAGTATCTAGGTTTTCTATAGAAATAAATAAATTCACTGATTTATAAAATATCTAGGTTTTCTATAGAAATAAATAAATTCACTGATTTATAAAATATCTAGGTTTTCTATAGAAATAAATAAATTCACTGATTTATAAAATATCTAGGTTTTCTATAGAAATAAATAAATTCACTGATTTATAAAATCTGATATATATACTAAATATTTATACTTTTAATATGTTTAAATTTATTCTCTAAATATATATATTTATATATATATATATATATATATTACTTTTCCTACCACTTTATATGGTATACTATATCTAAGATATAATATATATATATATATATATATATATATATAAATATACTATATTATATAGTATATAATAATAACACAATACTATGTAATAATATATAATATTAATAATAATTCACTGATTTATATTAATATTTAATATAGTTAATTTATATGTTATAAATGTTATAAATACACTGATTTATATGATATATGTTATAGGGTTCTTAATTAAGCCCGCTGTCACCATGTAATAACTGCCTATTATTAGTATAACTAACCTAGTTGGTATCCAGGACCAGAATGTATGTATCATCTAAAGATACATATAATGGGTGTGGCTTAGCGTCATACCCGAATAGGCAGCTACAAAGTGACAGCCTATAACATATTACTACAGCATGGGCATTGTATTCTGCAATATTAAATATATAAATATGATAAACCTCAATATTATCAAGTTGTTGATGAATATCACAATCGAATCGGATTGCATCCTTTTTTGATATCGAGAGAATATAATTAGTACATCGGCTATAAAGCATAATAGATGAAGATTATGTTCATTGTAAAATTACTTTAAAAATCAACTGGCTTCATTGCATGTCGTTGAATTAAAATACATTATTAATGCATTCTATGATTTTAATATGCTTTCAGCTAATTGATGAGTGAATTAACTCCATCGTATTTCAAATATTGTTGGTACTGAGCAAACAATATCGTTATTGTACTATGCAATATTTTATAACTCTCTGCATCTGACTCCAGATTTAGCGAAATATGCTGAAATACCAATTAATGTCATCAGCATATTTTTAATTTCTTGTATTTCATTGCTTGTTGCCTTCCATGACATACTTAACTTGTCTGTAACACATCATATTGTAAGTAGAGGAGATATGGGCTCGTTAAACTTCTCTAATCTATAATCTTGAAATATCTTCCATAAATCATTATTATGTCCTGTATTTACAGATATACCAACTGTCACTAACGACGAAACCTATTTCATTATTAAATTTGTTTCGTTACTTCCAACAATATTTTCCATTGATTTAATAATTGTATTAAATATCTCACGAGATCCACGTTACAAAGGTTCTACTACACCTACAAATATATTCGATTCGTTTTCAACTTTATCTATTAATTTCGCAAGTGTGTATATCTTATCAACATGTGTCCTATCTACACTACCGTCTGACCGAAGAGATATTGCAGTAGCATTTTTGATTTTTTTTTTAATTTTCTATATATGTATCTATTATAAATTATATATAATTATAATTATAATTTATAATGGATAATAATGTGTATGCATATGGGTCAGATATTGTAAATCGGTATTTGTAATAATATTATCATGAGAATTATATTTAAATTGTTATGCCATCATATGCACAACTGCTCTAGCAGGGAAAGAACATTCAGGTAAAACCAACTTCTTTGCATCATAATACACCATGATCAATAACGATCCTATCTTATCAGCTAAATCACTATTTACCTTTGATTTATCAGTAGTGAAAAAGATACTGAATATAGCTTACTTCAACAAATTAACAACGACTGATGAATGTTCTCTTACATAGATTGCAGATATCTACGATATCATATTGATATCATTCTTAGATTTATAACTGTAAATGATATTAATACTAGTACTGCATTTACCTAAATAATAGGTGAATTATGAAGACCATCTCTTGATATTATCACCTATAAATAATTTCTCATTTCAGGTAGATATCATTTCGTTAAAAAGTTTGCTAGTGGTATCTTATATGATTGTTTTATCCCTTCAATCTTTTTTTGATAATCACTAATACATTTGTTATGATATTCAGAACTTAAATGTTTAATATTAGTCTATTTTCTATATATTAAGCCACAATATGTTGTTATTTGTGATAATCTTGTGCTTAGTAATGTAACAATATCGGGGAAACTCCCCGCATGGTATGTATCTTACATAATGCCTCCCGGAACGATGGATATTCTTGAAACATTGGTCTTTTTCTGTATCTAATATATATATTATATATATATTCTTATTATTATTATTAAAAACTACAATATATTACTGATTTATATATGTACTATAGTACACATAACCTATTACTGTAGTAATATAATGACAACGTTATCTTAAATGAGATCATATTAAATAGTAGATTTTATTAGGGATTTAACAGCAGTCTCCATGTGTTACAATTAAAGCATAGCAGCTTCCGCGAATATAGGTATGAAAGTCGTCATGCTGCTTCGATGAAAGAGAATATAATAAATTAGAATTCTATATGAGGAAATAAAGATGAAAAATAATTAAAATTAATATCACCTACATTTATAGAAGTTGATATATTGATATATTGAAGGTGGTGTTGGTTTGTACACGTATCACTTCACGCTAAAACCATTCGATGAGGAAAATCTAAGTTACAAGACCTCGTGGCCGCCCAAAGATGGAAAGGATGAACAACATTACAAATAGACATCTATAGATATCGGCGACCTTCTGATTATGACGAATAACCGAATATTGACGTTGTTGCATAAGATATTCATATTCTCCATACGATTCAATAGTAAAAGTAAAAGAGTAAAGTAAGCTATATTGATTTCAAGAAGACAACTAAAAAATCATCAACAAAATGTAGTACAGTTGTTAATACGAGGACGCTAACTAATTAATCAATCACTTTTTATTGACAAATATGACAATAACTAATATTTTAAATGTATTACGAAATGATGTCTACCTGAAAATTAGAACTTATTTATAGGTGATAATATCAAGATATGGTCTTAATCATTCACCTGCAGTAGGTACATTCACCTACTAGTATTAATATCAATTACATTTATAAATCTAAGAATGATATCAATATGATATCGTAGATATCGGCAGTCCATGTAAGAGGACATTCACCAGTCGTTGTTGAAGTAAGCTATATCAAGTCTCTTTTTCACTACTGATAAATCCCTAAAAAGATTTTTCCCATTATGTTATATCCGAATTCGCAATAGATTTAGAAGATCTTGAATCAATAATAAATCAAAACCTTTACCATTTGATATATTTAGTCTACATATCTCATATTTATTTATCCTATAATTTAAAATAGACTTATATATATATATATATGTAATAGATCGCATTTAAACATTTTAAATACTCTACTCAATTGTAATTATTTCCATTCAAGATAAGGTATAATGAAAATGTTTACATATTTTGTTAATTGTTATTGTATTAATTACATATACTATAGTAATACTATAGTATTAAATTATTATATAACATAGGTCAATATTCATAACTTTATTTTCGTATTAATATATAAAAATAAAATAACTTATAACGATTATATAAAACGGATGTATTCGTAATCTATAAATACATTACATACTGCTTACGTAAGATTAGTTATAACTAATACGTATACGTAATATTAATATGACGTTAACTGTGGGGTGGTGAGTGACCCTATATTCGTGTTCAAGTTGTGTTGCCGCTCTATGTTGTCAAAAACATATATATATATATATATATATATATATATATATATATACATTACTGGTATATATGTATAGCACTAATATATTAACAATATAGTGTAATATATATAGTACTAATATATTAACAATATAGTGTAATATATATAGTACTAATATAGTAACAAGTGATCGTATTAAAACGTGATAACTTTGAATAAGACAATTCAATGTAAACAATATAGCGCGTATATATATATATTAGCTAATATATTATTATAATATATTATAAATTGTCGTATAATTAATAATAAGTGGGCTACGGCGACATGACATCGAGGAGTGGCTGTCAGTTCCCCGATATAAGCCACGACAACGATACGCGCTAATATTACGTCATAGCATCGTTAGTCACGTGATAATAATCGTTAGTTACGCAATCGGAAAGTGTACGAATGCTGAAGACATACTGGCGAACATGCGTAACTATTTACGAATAATAATCGCTCTATTTATAGATAAAACATGTTAAATGTTTGCGTATTACGGAGAAGGCAGTTTTCGAGCTAATATCTCGAGTGTGCGGCTTTATTCGATCGAACAGAACTCGCGAAGCCGCCTGTATTCTTACGTAACAGTTACTATTATATACTATTTACGGATAATAAGACATACGCCGGTTACTTGTATATATTACATTGTCCCATCGTCCGAAGTATCGCCGTGACCTTCCGAACGATATGCATGACCTCTATTTCGTTTATGTTTTCCGAGTGGAAGAGTTAAGGAGAGGAGTCGCTCTCACTAGATATATTCTGTGCGGTGATGATGCGGTGTATTGTTAATAAGTATGTTACTAAGTGTGCGTATTCATTGCAATGCATGTGTGTATAAGTTTATGTGATAATATATCTATATATATAATGATACTTTACCTTTCATTTTCGACAACGAATTTTCTTTTGATCATAAACTCATAATAAAAAGGACAAATAATTCTAAACCGCCTTTCAAACGAAAATAGAACAGACAACCTTTGTATAACCTGTCAACATTATGGTATGCATACATAATCCTATAACAATAGTACATTAATTTATATATTATTAAATAATATTTTGTATATTTACTAATATATATATATATATATATATATATACTAGAGTATGTAATTGCCTATATATATATATTAAAATATATTGATTCGTAGGTATGAGTATATCAAATTCCATTCAATACACTACTTTAATTTACGGACTAATTATATAAGAATGAAAAAAGCTTTTACTTTTACTGGATCGGACGGATTGCCTGAGCACTTTTACAGATCTTCTTCCATCGTCACGTTTCATTATCACTATTGATATTCCGTTGTTAAGCATACCGTCATTTGCTAGGTGATCCAGCTAAGTAGTATGTGGTCTTGCAGCACTTCTCCGTTCATGTTCTGGTTTCCACAATAATACATTACTTACTAAATCGTCTTTAGTTCTAAATAAATGGCTGGCGAATCCTTTTTTCCTTTATTAACTCTTATAAAAGTGAGATGTTGAAATATAACTATATTGTCGTAGGTTGTTGTCTCGTAAATAGCGTTCTTATGTAGGCTACATATAACTCAATCTCAAGTTTGTTAGTTATCTTCCATACTGTGGTATATCCGTATAGCAGTACCGATTCTACCATTGCTCGAAATACATTTATTGTAAGTAAGAAATATACATTAGATTTCCAAATAGAGGTTAAATTATTCAGTTATCGCCATGCTTTACCGATTCCTAATGAAACATCTCTCTCTCATATCTCTTAATTTCACTACCTAGATAGATGAAATTATTTACTTTTTTCAGTGGAGTTCCTTCTAGTGTGTTTATGGTATATTTACAATCGAAAGGTATATATTCGGTCTTTTTACTATTTATATGCAAGCCATTATTTTTCGCTGATTTTTCTAACGCTTGCAAAAGTATTTCGACATTTTTTCCTAAATCAGCGAAAAGTGGCAAATCGTCTGCATATTCTTCATCAGTGATAGTAACAGCGGGATATCGTCTACTTTTGATGTATATTACGTAGTACATAATTTAATGTATTGACAAAGAGTAGTGGTGCAAGTAAGCAAATAACCATGTAGTAATATCTAAGTCAAAGCTCAAAACATACATTTTTTCACAATAAATACATTGAAAGCACGTCCGAAAACTTCCATAAAGAAGTTGATGGAAGTTCCTAAACCAATTTGGTAACAGGTAACAGGTAGTACTCAGACCTTAATATTAACAAAAATCTGTATCTACGGCAGGAGAACGAACTATTTATTTAGTATTTTCAAATAATATCATAATTACATTTACAGTTTCCATTGGAATTATGTATGATCTCAATATTTCTGCAATCTTATTCCTGTCAATCGAATCAAATGCATTGGAAAAGTCAAAAAATATTATACATTCTTTAAGATTATTTTCTTTTATTACGTCCATACGTCCTACAGTTAAGATGTGTCCCATTGTTGATCTATTCTTTCGGAATCCATTCTGATGCGGGTGAAAAACTTTTTCACTTTCATGTTGTTTTCGATTTCGTTGGATCGTATTGCATATATATTGACGTTAATGCAAGTTAATGGGATTCCTCTATAGTTTCCTAGTTTTTTTTGGAAATTGTAAAATGCATCCTTTTCTCCATTTTTCTGTAATTCTTTTATTATATAATATATTGCAAAATTCTAGCATATACTTGTTAAATAGTCCGATCTACTAAATTTCGGTAAGGATTTTATTAATTCCAGCATAATTTCTCTAATTTAATGATTTTAGAGCTATTTCAAGTTCTCGTAAAATAAAATCTCTTAATTAATAAAATCATAGTATTCTCGTATAATTGTACTTGGCTAAATGATGCACTTGGGTTCTTACTTTCAGCTTAGAAGTTTAGATAAGTGTTCTTTCAGATTTCAATTATTTCGTCATTGTTCTGGGCTTTGATCCTGGATTTATTTGTATTTTTCCTTCCGATTATTATACTCCAAACTAATGCAGATTTTTTATTTTCTGCTTCTGATTGTATAGCGTCAATTGAATAGTGAAGGAATTATACTCGTTACTCATTGTATGTATGCTCCAGAGTATTGCTAGATGAAATATACTTGACCTAATTAGATGCATTAGGATGACATCGTTTATTTATAGTACTTTACGTTTTTCGAAAATCAGGTTATATTCCCATAGTACTCTTTTGTTCATTTTAAAGGTATATGCTCAGTCTCATAGATTGCCTATATGAAGGTCAGATATATATTATTGGAGTCGTTAGCGTTAGATGTTTTAAATTAAAATCGTTTTATTAGATCGCTACAAAAAAAGTGTGTAATTTTGTGTCTATTTATACGCTCCATTGTAAGCTTTTAAGCTGGATTTTCTCTTTATATTTTCTCGAAGACTTAGTTTGAATTTTCTTTTACTTATACGATTAACAGAGCTTACCGCTTCACATTTATTATACGCTTCACAATTTTGAGCACTGTTTTTCAACTTTTAATTTATTAACAAATAATATATTTGAGTTTTTGCACCGTTGAGATGTGTAAGCGTCCAAAGTTAGCAACCTTTTTGGAATTGGACATTTAGATAAATACATCTATTATCCGTAAAATATTCTATATGTCTGCTATAATAAGCTATAAATATATTATAATATATCAAATACATTAGAACGGTAATTGTTGAACATTATTATTAGTCTCCTACTAGATGTGTACTTCTATAGAAGTACCTATAGGTTACCGCTGTGCAATTTGATAAACTTTAATAGCAGTACGGTTCATAATTGTACAGTAGCATTATATATAATGGTGTATGCCGGTGGTATTTACCCTGGTGTATACATGGTTATAGCCACCATTACCAAACATGCTATAGCAGGTAATCATATTATATGAATTATATCGTATTATATTAACCAAATTACACATTTAATATATATAAATTAGTTAAGTTAATTAAATATATTTAATAAACAGAATTAATCTATACATTTAATGAGATCTAATTGTGATATATTATTAACAAATAGATTACAGTGGTAGTATGTTTTGATACTAACTAATATAACAGGTCGGTGGTCAGTTATAGAGGTCATAGCAGTGGTCATTATGGCCACTAGGAAGTTGATTAGTAGTATGCCTACCTGTAGTCGATGTAGGCGTATTAGTCATCAGTAATGAGTCACCAGTAATGAGTCATCAGTAATGAGTCATTAGTAATTAGCGAACTTGGTTATATTTATATTAGTAAATATCGATATTAATATTATAAAAATGCTTATATATTTTAAGTTATACTTAACTACATATATATATATATATATATAAATAGGATAGAAATAAATTAGTAATAATGGTGTAAATCGTGTTGTGTTACAATAATAGGACAACTACAACGAAAGGAGACAGCTGCCAATCAAGTGGTGACGCTAACGATGAAGGTATAGGCGATGTGTAGCATGTACAGCGAGGTGGGGTCGCTCAAGGTCAACGCTCTGGGATCCATGATGTTCAGCATCATCTGGAAGGTCGAGTAGAAAGCCTGAGGAACCGCTGACGTAATAGTATTGCGTAATAGAGTTGCGTAATATTGTTGCGTAATAATGACTGCGGCGGTGTACATAGGCACTCGTGACATACATAACGTGTGTGCTAATAGGTATAGTTTACTATATATCGTAAGTATCATATTACTTATTTATTGTAGATGTATAATATTTAAATACAAACATATGTATATAAATCTATTTGTACTAAATACATATTATTAATACATTCTAAATACTTGAGTGATCGCGATACTAATGTAGAGCTGTCACGTGATATGGTGCGCGAATAAGCGGTAGTGCGGCGCACACTAACAGGAGAATGTTTCATCGCACACCTCCCTCGGATAGTTGTTTACGTTGACGAAGAACGCATGCGTGAATCCCATGATGAATATCGTGAATACCACTCCGAAATCGTACAGTTGTCGTAGCATCCTCTGTGTATGATAAATGAGAATGGTGGTGATGATGATGCTGATGCTGATGATGGTGATGATGGTGATGATGATAATGATGATGATGATGATGATGGTGATGATGCTGGTGATGATGATGATGATGATTCTGATGATGATGCTGATGATTATGATGCTGATGATGCTGATAGTGATGATGATGATGCTGATGACGATGACGATGATGATGATGATGATGATGAAGATTATAATGAGTATTGTTATTTTATGTTAACACTAATGTTATGATACCGTTATTATAGTGTGACAATAATAGAAGTAATACAAGTGAACAACGTAGCGAAAACGATTAAATGTGAAGTTCAGATATCGTGAACAATGAGGATATTCTTTATGTTCGATGTGTTAATGGTTTATTAGTAAGTTTGTTGATATATATATATATATATATATATATATATACCCTTACGGTGGAGTGTCGACGCCGATAGGGCGCGTCCCCATATTGCGGATAGGGGAATGACCTATATAGGGGGTTAGCTGCGAACTAAAATAAACAGCCGCGGACAAAACGAACACCTGTTGCCTTGCAGAAACCCATTGGATTTGGTAAGGCTAAGGGAGAAAACCCTGACAGAAACTGGGAACGAGAGGTTCTCTTAGGCGGTCACTAATCATTCTGTTTAGTAGCCGGCGCCTTTCACCTAGAATGTCTTTGAGCAAGTGTCTAGGTTAAATTGCCTCAAAAATAAACACATGAATACAAACACAAGAATGGCCCTTAGTCCCGGCAAATAGAGGGTGCGAATAATCTCCCGGTTAGGATGTGTACATGGAACACTAGAACACTAATTGATAATGATATTATTGACTTATTAATAAACGAAATTGAACGAATGGAAATTGATATAATTGGCATAACTGAGACCCATTAGACAACAGATATACCTACGATATGGGAGAAAGATGAACACGTCACCACGACAAGACGGCATACACAGGCAAGGTGTCGCTTTAATACAAAGTGAGCACATGATTAACTATGAGTGTATAGCAAGCAGATTATTGACGTTTACCATATAGATTAGATCAGATAGAATAACATACTTTGTTGTGTACGCTCCAGACTCTAGCTACGAAGATACATATATAGAAGAATTTTTTGGAACGTTACAAGATGAGATTAACATCCTTCCACCAAGTGAACATATTGTACTACTAGGTGATTTTAACGCATCAGTAGGAAGCCAAATGAGACATCTGGCCAGAAGTAGTTGGGAGTTATGGTGCAGGAAAACACAATGAACGAGGTGTTAAACTACTTCAATTCTGTGCAATAAACAATCTATTTATAGCAAACACAATATTTAAGCACAAAGAAAGGCGAAGATACACATTGACTTCACCAAAACAGACAGATATGTAAATTGATTTTATTATAATGTCTAATAACTAAAATCTACTCTTAAAAACTGCAGAACCTACAACTCTTCCGAAATAGGGTCAGATCACTCACTTTTCATTGCAAACTTAGTAATGAAAAAACCAAAAAAAGATTAACATATAGCAAAAAAACTACTAAAACGTTATGACACCGATAAACTGCAAAGCAAGGAAACATCGAAGAAGTTTGCTTCGATAATAGGAGAAGGATTTGCTAACCTATTAGACGATGAGATGAATCCAGATGAATTTTACATTAAATTCAAAAAAATCGTACATACAGCAGCTGAAAAAGAAATCGGACTTAAACGACATAACGAAATCCCCGGTCTCTCAAGCGAGGTAAAAGACTTATGTGCACAACGAAGAAGCGCTAAAATAATGATGTTACCTTACCTTACCTTACCAGGTCGAGCTTGCTCGGCATTCATTAACACGTAACTTCCATTAATCTCTATCATTCATCGCATTCATCAGTTCGTCTACATTACATTCGGTATCGTCGACGAGTTGATCTACAAAAGTTTTTGCTGGACGTCCACGGGAGCGTTTACCATGTTTAGGTAACCAGAGAAGAACGTCACAAATCAGATCTTTTTTGCTCCTCCAACAATTCCTGTGAATCTAAGTCTTTGTTCACGGATCGAAGAAGTTACTTTTGGAGTTTTGCCATCGAGTTCTTTGTTGGTAAGATGTTCTTTCCATGATATGTTCAGAGCGGCCCGTAGCATGCGAGTGTAGGCTCCGTCGATTTTGTTTCCAATGTTGTTGTTAAAGTCCATGTAATTGCTCCATATACAAAAACAGATTCTACCGTTGCTCTGAAGAAGTTTCTTTTCAGATGTTTAGATAACTTTGAATTCCATATGTTGTTCATTTGGTTTAGTGCGGCCCAGGCTTTTCCTATTCTGACATTTATATCATGCTCTGTGGATGCTATAAAACTACCAAGGTATTTAAAGTCTTGGGTTTTCTTGATATTTTCTACATTCTGGGTTTTAATCATATCTGTTGAATTCTGGTTGTATGCTATGTATTCTTTTTTAGCGACATTAATGTGAAGTCCGATTTCTTTTGCTGTTTTTTCTAGACTATTTTTATGATGTTACAAAACCAGTTTAATGAAGAGTATACAAATAACTATAGAGAATTAAATAAAATAGTAAAAGCAGAATTAAAAAAACAAAAGAATAATAATTTAAGTGACAAAATATCTGAAATGGAAGACAATTTTAAAAAGAATAACACACATAAACTATTCAAACAAGTTCGTGAACTAGAAGGAAAGAGATACAGATCTATATGTGATATGAAAGACTCCCAAGGTAATCTAAAGACGAAAAAGCAAGATGTATTGCATATCTGGAAAACGCACTTTGAGAAACACCTAAACACACAATTCAAACACGACGAAAATGCTCTGCAAGATTTTGACTCAGTAGATGTTAATAATGAAAACATACCGCCAATAACTGAACAATAAGTTAAGTACTCAATAAAACAGCTAGCCAACAGAAAGTCACCTGGGGTTGACGGAATAACTTCTGAATTGATAAAATCTGGAGGTGATAATATGACTAAAACATTAACAAACCTGTTTAATAAAATAATGTGACAGAGAATTCACCAAATGATTGGTCTAAGATGATAATAACACCAATCCACACAAAAAAGTGACAAACTGAACGCCGCAAACTATAGAGCCATTGACCTATTACCAATACCAGGTAAAATATTCTGCAAAATATTGATGAACAGATGCTCGCACATAATTGAATCATCAATGAGTGACTCTCTATTCGGTTTTAGGCCTGGTAGAGGAACCACGAATGCAATATTTATTATAAGGCAGTTGATCGAGAAGGCCAAAGAGCACCAAATACCGCTCCATTTCCACTTTATTGACTTTAAAGCAGCATTTGACACTATTTGAAGAGAGGCACTTTGGAAGATGCTGCTTAAGATAGGTATCCCAAATAAATTTGTCGAGATAATCAAAAATCTATATGATAAAACGGAACGCTCCATAATAGCTGGAAGAGAACTATCGGACTGGTTCCCAGTTAATATTGGCGTGAGACAAGGCTGTATTATGTCACCAAGTTTATTCAACATATTCCTGGAATATGTAATGAAGGGTGTTAAAAGTTTGAACCTTGACTTTCAATCAAACGAATATATGTCTGTTGATATCAGATACGCAGACGATACGACACTCATATCTGCTGTATTCGAAAAACTGCAACTATCTACATTGGAACTTGAACAAGCTTGTCAAAAGTGGGGTATAAAGATAAATCCTCTTAAATGCGCAATAATGACACCAGATAGCAATGCTGAAATTGAAATCGACAATAACGTGGTTCCCAAAGTTTCCAAGTTCAAATTTCTGGGTAGTTTTATTCCAGACTGCTCCTCAGATGTTCAACACCGAATAGCAATGGCATGACAAGCTTTCGGTCGACTGAAAACGATATGGTCACTAAAAGACGTATCAATGCATCTTAAGACTAGACTCTACGGAGCACTCATTCTGCCGATTGCCACATCGGTTCAGAATCATGGACTACAAGACGAAAAGAAATAGATGCGCTACTAGTGTTTGAAATGAAATGCCTTAGAGCTATACTTCGGATTACTAGGTCTGACAGACTCAGAAACACCATGATACGAAAGAAACTAAACATAAGCGAGACGATAGAATATATCGTTCTTAAAAGAAGACTTCGCTGGTTTGGTCATGTTGTCAAGAATACGTCAACACTAAATTCCAGCTACAAGCTAGATTTCAACAAAAAGAGACCGAGAGGACGCCCGCCAAAAAGATGGTATGATGGCATAAGGGAACAGTGCGGTAAACGACGAAACGACGAGATGCCTTCGGAAACTATGTATTCATGTGGAAAGTAAAGGGACTATAATCCTACGCATTTAAGTAAGTCAAGTCAATATATATATATATGAACATATATATATAACCGCCTGTGTGGCTAAGTGTTCTAATGCGTCAGACATACAAGCACTATACAGTATACTGCGTGTAAATTATACTGTATACGTATATATATATATATATATACTATATGACGCGGGTTCGAGCTTCGTCCGGACCATTAATTAATTTATAATATGGTTCTTAAAATAATATTTAGAGTGATCTTATATAATTGTGTATAAATAAATGATCGTCTTTAAATATATTTTTTAATATATTAATAAATGAATAAGTGTGAAATAGCCGTGACCCGATGGTTACTTAATATGACGTAATGTATAATTACATAAGGAGTACTACCTGAATAGCCATGACGAAGTAGCCAATGGAAGGAAGCAATTGTATGAAGAATAATATAGTCCAAGGTACAATTAACATCGATACCAACCTGATTAGATTAGACGCCGTTCCTTTGTACGGGTTATTATTGTTAATCGTTATTCATTGAATATACATATTACATTCCTATACAATAATAACGAAATCATTATTAACTAATCTTCATCTATATATATATATATAAGTAGACAATACTATAGTATTGTCTATAGAAATTAGTATATACCTACACTATATTGTTTCACTCTTAATTTATGTAAATGTTGATGAGTATATAAAATATATTAATGTGACTCTATATATATATATAGATTCTATATGATATAGTATATTTTAAAATATCCCATTTAAAATATTAATGTACTGTAAATAATTGTTTAAACGTTTAATTATGTATAGTTAGAAATGTTAGGTAACGCGTGCAGCACAATGGGGACTTAACGACTGTACTATGGCCCCCATAGTATAGTACAGGGGCGTAACGACGGCACTATGGGGGCGTGGCGATCACGCTATGGGCGGGAACCTTTTTGATGGCTGAACTTCAATGCGGTATCCACTATAATACACATAACGAACCACCACTGAACGCGCTCGTAGAACCGCGAGTGAGATAACTGTGTTACGTAAGAGTTATACGTGTGTTTATGTGTGGGTATGTGTGGGTATGGGTGAGGGTGTGTGTGTGAGGTTGTGTGGCTATGGGTGAGGGTGTGTGTGTGTGAGGTTGTGTGGCTATGTGTGAGGGTGTGTGTGTGTGTGTGGGTGTGTGTGGGTATGTGTGTGAACGCGTATATATGATCAGTTACTTTTAGATAAAGTTGAATTCAAATTAATAAGTGAAGTTATATATCGAAGTATACCTCCGGACAATTGAATATACCTTTAAGTATACAATGAATATAAATGTTGGTCACTTGATAAGTATACACGTATCTAATAGTAGTAGTGCACTACTTTAGTGATATACAATTGTATGTAATAATATATGTAATAATATAATAATATACATGAATTAAGTTTAATGCATATATGCATATAATTTATAACGCACGGCCTGCGGATATCAATAATACATTACCGGCATCTTATTCGTGTTGCCGAATACCTTCAGATATCTGTAGAAGTCCTTTCTCTGTCTGCATGGTATACATGTATATCATGATCATGCTATATAGCATTTACATAAGAACATTATCGTCAACATTAATTATTAATTATGAAATACAATTAATAAAATAATGAAACATTAAATATGCCGAACATAATCTATCATATCATACTATCATCTATC
Source organism: Osedax fenrisi (assembly GCA_964019155.1). Lineage (NCBI taxonomy): Eukaryota > Metazoa > Annelida > Polychaeta > Sabellida > Siboglinidae > Osedax > Osedax fenrisi. The sequence continues at coordinate 95,547,492 of OZ025241.1, read as the reverse complement.
ATACGTTAGGCTAATTTAATAGTATAAGGTAACAATAAATCTACATTATAATAATTATATATATAGTATGCTTATTCTATTATAGATATAAAATAATGTTTAAATTAGTATTAGATATATAAATGCAGTATGAATCGACTTTGTCAACAAACCAAATATATTTTCTATTATGTATAATATAATAATACCAATAGGTATAATAATATTTATTCGAAGAATTTTGTTTGTTTCATTTTCTAGTTTGTAATATCAACTTTTTCCTGCTCAGGGCTTCACAATAAGCCATAGCATATTGTCGCCTTTAAATGTTGTAAACATGTAAACATTAATCATTATCCTTTTAAGTATAACATTAATTTGTAATATTAAATATATATATATGTATGTATACATTATATAAACTTTAAGTATATATAAATGTATACATTATTTTAAGTTTAAGAATACATGTCATTACATAAATTCTGGTAAAAACATTAACTTTTTTATTAATTCCCTCATTATTCCTTGCCGCTTGGTGAGGAGTAATACATATGATATATATATATTTATATACTAATAGCTTACACTATATAACCTTTAATATAATTGCTAAATAAATTAAAGTTGTATTACTATAGCGATTTGTATAAAATCAATGGATGAGTTCGAAACTTTTTTCAAACTGTTATTGACTTATATGTTATACAGGTAATACAATATATTTTTAATAAAATATTTTAAACTTCATATTCGAAGAAATACAATATAAAATAAAGTTTTAATTATATATTAAATGTAATATTTTTAGTTGATAAGTATTCTATAAAAAATTAATATATCCTTATTTTCTTCAGAAAATAGATTTCTTTTTTCCATTACATGTGGCTTATGGAATAAACATCCATGTAAAGGAAACTATTTTCATGTGCAACCATATATTACTTTTCGGTACACATATATACAAATATACCTACTTTCAGATATAATATAATACATTTGTGCATCTTCAGAGGTATACATCTTCATTGTTGTGAATAGTTAATCAACCGATGAATTAAAGTATTAATACTTTTACAATTGTTATAATTAAATATCTAATTAATATATTTTAGATATATTCGAAATGTAAAGTTAATTTTGAAAATGACAACATAATTACCAGAAAAGGGTGGTATGTATATATATATATATATATTATAATAATAGATAATAAACTATATTTTATTTCTTGCATATATGTCAAATGTATGATTCAAATTAACTCGAGAATTAGATTTAAGATTAGAACTTTTAAATCAGCAGTAGTTTTGAAAAATATTTGATTCGGATTTACTAAAAAATAGTTTTTAAATCCGGAACTTTTATAAATGATCTATAAATTTCTGATTTGATTCAAAACTCGATTTGAAATAAAAATCACTAGATAACACACATGTTATTACAGTATACCTACGCATATCTGTGCATACATTCCTTATGCGTGCATTATATATAGATATATGCGTGATAGCTAAAGTAGCTAATGTACAATGTCTTAGCTAACTTTAATGTATAATGTCTAAATGTACAATTAGTGACCTAAATGAGCCAACATTTAACATCAAAAAATATGTTTCATAACAATAATTAATAAGCCAATTATTCAAATTCGATTTATCGTATTAGATTGTCAAACTTGTTTACAGGATTATATTTTTTAAATTGACTGCGAACTAGCTTTTCATACTTGATTCGATTTGTCGTACTTGATTTAAAAATTAGATTGTCCTTTTATAGTCCTACCTTATGTCCTACCTGATTGTCATAATAGATTAGATTTTATTTCTTTCCTATCGAATTAAATGAGTGTACTTGATTTTCGAATTTGTTTATCTGATTAGATTTTCTTACTTGATTGCAAACTAGATTTTCATACTCGATTCGATTTGTCGTACTCGATTTTTAAAATGTAGTGTAAAATTAGATTGTTGTATCACACAAGATTTTCAAACTAGTTTATCTGATTACATTGTTGAACATATGTCTGATACTAGATTTTTATTTATAATAATATCAATTGTAATCAATTGTAGTTTAAAATTAAATAAGATATTTTTTAATTACAATATTATATCCATTAGGATCCTACATTTTAATTTTAAACATTTATTTCAAAGTAATTTTTATAACTTATAATATATTATTATAAACGAAATTGCATTGCTTAGTATATAAACAAGTTATACATATAAGATATTGTTTAATTACCCTATTCTATAATAATAATTTTTGCATCCATTTGATACAATTTTTTTTAAATTTAAATACAAATTTTTTTTTTTTTTTTAATTAAAATTTTTTTTTTTTAATTTCAAATTTCGAAGATAATAAACTCGATCGAGCTATGTGCCCGGCTAAACTCGTTCGAGCCGTTCACTAATCCGGGTCAGCTCGAAAAAATCGGCTCGTTTTAGATCACTAGGTACAATATATTATCTAAATGTAAGGTACAATTTCTTAGCTAACGTTAATGTACTGCTGAGGAAGTCGAGAAGATCTAGGAACAGTAATATACACGAATGAGTCAATAGATACACTATCATCTTGTACCTGTAAGGAGCCGAGATGCTGAAACCGGTCAACCGGAACCTGTAAGGGTAACGAGTTTATATTACACGTAATATACTATGTTAACTATTATATATTATGTATTATAAAACTATACATTATTATATATGCTCATATATGTATAATGAAATGAGTACATATGTACTGAAATTAAATAATTAAATGAGGCAATCTTAATTACTTTGTTTGTAATGTGAATGTTACACCCAATGCAATACGTTCATTTTTTATTAATCCGTTAATTATATATGTCGCTAGTTGATAACATGTTACATATTAGATCGTATATAACACTGCATTTAAAATGATTTAAAAATATTAACTTATAGATATAATATTATAAGATGAGTTTAAAATATGAGTATTTTGCTATTATTTACGCCATTTTTTACAACAACAATTTTTTACCAAATATGTCATGTACTAAACTATAAAATTGCATCATTTATAGGTCTTTATATGCTTTATAGAGTATACAAGTTTCAGAAGATATAACATATATTAAATAAGACTTTTCTAAAATTAAAACAAATAAATTAAATATTTATTTTCAACAAATTTCAAAGGCGAATCCCCTTAAAACATGTTAACTATTTACTATTATTAATATATTATTTAATTCCTACTTTTGGAGGCATAGTCAATTATTTTATTAATATGGAATTATATAAGTAAGTATGCTTACTAATATATAACTACATAATTTATATATGTGTGTATTTCTATAATATACTGTGTAATTAATATGTTAATTCATTATTATAACGGCATTTTTAAATATAAGAAATCATTTATATTTGTATGTGTATATATCGTGATATTATATGTATATATTTTATTCGATTTTATTGTTTTTCGTTATTTGTTTTATCATTCCGTTTTACACCGGTTAGGGTACTTTTTACTGTATTGTTTGTTTAAATAAACTATCATATTATCTATCATATATGTATATATATATATATCCTATATATAATGTATACCCCATCCTACCTATATTCTACCTATATTATTATACGCACTAACTCACATAGTAACAAGCCGGATTCGAGTATTACTTCCGACCTTGTCAGATTACTGGCCTCCAGTTTGCCGATACCGTCCAAGGTCATGTTGATGTCCAAGGACATGTAGACAACGACGTGTATTACTCGCGTGAATAGCCACACTATTATCAGGAATCTGTTGATGTGCAACTTAGATTCTATCCACGCCGAAACGGGTTCGTTGAAATATACCTATATTAATTATATATGTATATATAGTATACAATTGTAAATAATGTACAATATATATATATATATATATATATACAGTAAACTCTCGGTAAGTCGGACTACGGATAAGTCGGACACCTTTGATTATTTTGGTTGGATTTGTATCTAGTTTAATGTTAAATTAATATGATAAGTCGGATAAGTCGGACTTTTCTATAAGTCGGACACATATTATAGTCTATTTTATGATTTTTATACTGGATAAGTCGGACTTTTTATAAATTGTCAGAAATATTTACTTTGAATAATGTGTATTATAGTTATGAATAGCATTACAATGTTAATACAATAGGTATAATCAAATTGTAATGTTTATAATTAAAATATCTATTTATACAAATAGTGAATATATTAGGCTTCACATTGTGCAGTGCAGTATTCTGAAATATGTCTAATTAAGATATCTATTCATATGAATACGCGGCGATTATTCGATGCCATTGAGTTGATTCACAATCAAGTTTCAAATGAAATTGTAAATCAATTAAATACGAGTTATTTTACATATCTATAGATATGTAACATTATAAGACATCGAAATTAATGTTATCATTTATCATTTTATAAAGAAAAATTACTTTTATTTCTATTAATGACAAATATTTAGCTATAAAATGAATTGAAAATGGAGAAAATAAAAAAATGATTATGAATGAATATAATATTGGACGTTTGACATTATATGGATGGATATAATCTAAAGATGAGTTATACAGGCAAATTAATATTCACGACAATAAACGAAATAATATAAGAAAGCAGTAAATGTTGACATTGATACAGAAATATATACATTGTTCAGGAAAAATATTCCATTATCAGTTAAATATCATAAAAATAGACATTATAACATATATATTCATATATGAATATACCCATAACATACATCGGATAGTGTCCTGTTGTTATATATGTATATAGCAATAAACAATGTAATCGTGAATTTAATTTCGGCTATTATTTTAAGAATTATATTTACTAAATAGGTGCGAATAATAATCTCGGATAAGTCGGAAACTTTTCCCTTGCGAGTCATACTTATCGGGAGTTGACTGTATATATATATATATATATATATATATATATATATATATATATATATAATATATATATGTTTTTATAATGTAATGTATATGTATATGATATTAATATAATATAAATCATAGAACTTATTTCATAATATTATTGTATTTTCAATAAAGTTTAGCGGAATTTAATGAAATAGCAAGTACATAATTATCACTGTAAATACGTATAAGAATTATACTATAAGTACATATATATTTATATCAGTATAATATTAAGGTCCATATCTATTTAATATTCAGGGTAAATACGGACTAGAATCCCGATAACGTAAACAAAACCTAATTCCAATTATATCTTAACCCTATAGGATCCTAACTATTAATATTTCCCATTATAACCATAATAGTATACGTCATACGTAATATATGTGTGTTATAGTTAGTACGATGTACATGTCTTAATATATGTATTAATCTCGTATGTTCTCTATCATGATCTAAATTAGTACGCTCATTAAAGTATAGTTAAATATTGTTCTTGTTATTTTATTTTGTTGGAGTCCTTTCATCCCATCCAGGAACATAGATGAAGTATTCACCTATAACCATATGGCCCTAATATCCCATCGATACTGCTATCATGTTAAGGCATCCATGGTTTTAACAAGAGCCGATCATTTATTTATACAAAAAGATATAAGATCACTTATAAATATTATTTTAAGATCTATTATATTGGACCGGATGGAGCTTGTACTCGCGTCCTATTGTCTGTGTATGACACCATAGCTAATTGAGCCCCACAAGCATTTAAATTATATTATATATATATATATACTTAGCTATAGCTATGTAACGTATAGAAAATCTTATTAATAAATCAATAAAATATGCGGTTATTAAAGTATATAGGTCAAATCATCAAATATTTATATTTTTATAAATATACGTTAATTAATGACTAACATATTCTAAATATATATTAGAATCTTTGGTTTTAATGATGCGCGGTGACGTCTCATACCGGCTTATCCAATCAGATTATTATTATATAATTTAAATATAAAAGTATTATTGTATCGGTCGGTGTAAATCAATCATATATTTATCATTATGATTTTTTATATACTCTTTTTTTTGTTCTGTGTTGTTTATTTTATCTATCTATATTTAATAATCTAATTCGATGAGCCTGTATCTAAAAGTCACTTGCGCATCGTTTAAACCTAAGTATGCGTCATGAACCTGTTTAAGATTAGGATGATTCAGATGCATATTGTCCAACATCATCAACGATAACAGTGGAGAAAGGTGCCTCCTATCTTCGATGACGTCATCGTCAAAGCCGGCTTCCGGTGTATTCATGCGCGACGCCCGCGATCCAGAGTCCCCGCCCCCAATCCGCACGCTACTCCTCCTTCGAGCGCTACCGTTGTTAAGCACGCCTTGCCGATCTCTCGACCTATAGCTCCCTATCGTCTCGCCGTTTAGGAAACGCCCCCTTCCCATGGAGGCGGCGGTAGTCTTGACGCCCGCCACGCCGAGACCACCTATCGCTAACGCCTTCAGCGATTGGCGTTCGGGTTTCGGTAGCTTACGACCTCCGGAGTCGTATTTGACCTCTGCGGCTACCGACACGCCCCCTATACCTCCGCGGTGGTAACACTCGTATTCTGTGACGTCATACCACCGATAAGTACACAACCCGTTGCGTACCACTCGGGCTAGGTACACTCCTTCGGTCTCCATTATCGACTATGTGTATGTGTATGTGTGGTTATTAACGGAAATGTATTGTTATTCTTTAAACTATATTTATTTGTATTGTAATTCGTGAAATTAATAATCGACAATAGGGGAAAGTCTCCGATTACCGACCCCCTCTCGTATCTCAGTAACTATTAGAGATATAAAAAAATTATATATACATAAACTGTTAGTAATTTAATGATAAATATGAATAAGTATTTTGTTTAAAAAAATATTTAATCCTACAATTGTTATTTGATAAAATGTAATATTATGTTTTTACTTTTTAAATATTTGAATAATAACTTTTTTTAAATCATTGTAAATACTTTATTAATTAAAATAAAAATTAATGTTGTGCATAATATTGTAGATCAATAACATGTTCATAAATATTATAAAAATAATTTAATTTTAATAACTTTTAACCAATATATCTTAATTATAGCAACCCATATTATTATCCTATTACCGACCCCTAAAAGACCCTAATACCGACACCATGTGATTTATAATATCCAATCATAATAGATCCGTATTTTACTTTAACATATGTCATAAGTTGTTTATGAATCACTGATATAGATTTAGGATTCATGATCTCAGTTGAGTATATACATACTGATTAATAAATAATTATTACATAATTATATACTCTATTTTAATATGATTACTATAAAGTTTAAATTTTAATTAAATATTACTAATAAAACATAATTTCAATAAACAATAAATTGCGTGCATGTTATAATTAATTATATTTATATATATATATATATATATATATATATTACTATTTTTATTGTATATTATAACACTAAAATTATTTATACCACGATTATTTTAGGGGGTCGGTATTAGGCACATGTATCCAATTACCGACCCCCCCTGTTTATTCTTGTAAATATAATGATATCAAAAATTTAAAATAGCCACATTATTCATTACCATAATATTACCCTAATTACAAAATTTCAAAAAAATATATTTAATATTGAATAAGTTATTACAAATAATCATTTAGGGGTCGGTAATCGGAGAATTTCTCCTATATATAGATAATATATTATAATAAATATGAAATATATATATTGTTATTGTTATTTTTATATTGGTGGAGTCCTTTCGTCTCATCCAGGAACTTAGCTGAAGTATTTTCTAATAAACCATGACATATATGTTATTATAAATATAAGGTTCTATATTATAATATCCCTTCAAAACCACTCTTATTTAAAGGCGACCAATTATAAACGAGATACGATAATGTTGTAAGCCATATAAGATTTCTTGTTAACATTATTGTAAGACTTATTATATTAGTTCGACAATGGTGTTAACCAATGGATTCCTATCTAATAAGCCTGCTGAGTTTCCCAGGTATATATATATATATATATATATATATATATATATATTTATTTATTTAATTGCATTGAATTGGAAATACTTTATTGAGTACAGAAAAAGTAATACACTTTTAAATGGGGTTTTAACAAGAGATTATTTCACAACCTATAAATAGCATATATGCTAACAAAAAGGGTAATTTGCATTAAAATAATAATATAACAACGGTGTATCTAACTACATGTGTGTCATACGTGTATACGATTAAGCTTATATCAGAGATGTGAAGTAATAACACGACAGCATTAAACCTGAAACAAGTACAGCGTTCCCAGATGTGCGGAGAGTTCGAGAGGTCTGAAACCGTCTTTATTTTCACACTTTAGAACGATGTTTCTTTGCACCTTCGTCTGTTTTCATCGATTTATATTGTATAGGTTATGGAATTTAAAAACATATAATTACTATATTGTATAATGTACATATATACTATTGTTTATATTAATAAGTTGTATTATCATTATCAAGCAAACAACTGGTTTATAATTAAACTTTTACATTAATCTTTAATATATTGTATATATTATGAAATTATGATTTTGACTAAATGTACTTATGGTTTTGTGTTTAATATATTTTATTTTTATAAAATTTAAATATTTGCATATCTCTACATTCACATCGTCTTACTCGCCTAAAGGACATGACATGTATTCTAATTAATGATAGAGCTTAAGCTTAAGCTTAAGCTACCCAATTGCATGAGTTCATTATCATTTTCCAGACGTATATGTTATAAAAACATAATTATATATAATAATAATTCTATAGAACATCAATGTAAAAACTCGTTTTTAATTTAATAATTTCAATATGTTTATATAAAATCGTAATATATTTTAATGCACACTATGAATGGCATACATAAAATATTAAAACATATTTCAATTCAAACGAATTTATAAATAAATTCGTATTTATAATAACGTTTTAATACGTATATATAAATATATAGAAATGCGCATTACAAAATAAATGCATATTATGTTACAAATAAATAAATATCTCTGGTTTCTCTATCCAACTTTTAACGAGAGCCTATAGGATAATTGCATATTATTGTGTGTATACAATTACATTATATAATTTCTAATCACGTGATTAGAAATTACAGTACTTTACATAGTACTTTATAAAGTACTGTAAATTCATATGTTATAGGTGTATATGGGCATCAGGAATGCGTATCTAGTGCATTATCCTGCTGACCTATTATGGCAGTCATATATATAGATATGTGTGTGTGTAAATCAATTATAACACTAACTAAGTACGACATCAGGGTATTGTAGGTGTCCCTGAATATGGTTTCCGAGTCAAGGTCATAGAAAGCCATCCGGATGATCACGTGGATGACGTTCTGTTCTCCCTCGTCCAAGACTGACAGGTCGATGTCACGTGATACGAATACCTTCAGAACCTGAATGGCATATACATGGGGTAACCACGGTTACGAGCTTATAATAGTGATTCATCGTATTGTAATGTATGTATATACGTATACGTGTGTATCTATATATATATATATATATATATATATATATGTATATGTATTGTTATTTTTATTTGGTGGAGTCCTTTCATCCCATCCCAGGAACTTAGATGAAGTTTTCACTTATAACCATATATGTCTCTAATTTCCCTTCGAATCGGCTCTCAAGTTAAGGCATCCATGGTTTTAACGAGATCCGCTCATTTATATATACACAATTATATTATATCACTTCTAAATATTATGTTAAGACCCATTTTAATGCTCCGGACGAGGCTCGAACCCGCGACGCAGGTCCCGCGTCCTACTGCTTATGTATATAATGTATTAGCCAACTAAGCCACACAGGCAGTTATTATAATATATATATATATACTAGATACATTTATTAATGTATTTATTATCAAATTTAAGCTTTAACTCTTCAAGGTGCACCTACATCATGATGTGCACATATATGAGCTACATATTATCGATACCCTTACATTTACCCTTACATTTACCCTTACATTTACCCTTTACCCTTTAATATTTACCGTTGCTGTTAGTGAATATTAGCAACCTTATTCGGAATACATATTATATAATAATATTTATTCAGAAATCTCGAGTAAATGTATCAAATATTACGAAACCTTCCCACACACTCGATGTGTTATGTATTGTATAGTTATTATTAATATTGATAGGATTTTAATATTAATAAGTATGTATGTTACATGTTAAATCAAATGTAAACATGCATATTCACATGGAATATACTTTGTATATATATATATATGTAATACATGTATATATATATATATATATATATATGTATATGTACATTGCATAAACATGTTATATTATATATATGATGTATATATGTGTGGGTGTTAATACGTAATGAATCGTTGATGAGCAACGTATAATAAATGAACAATGGTAGTTATAGCTACTAGTACGATTAGTGAGTGGTTTGCGCATGACTACTAACTACTGACCTTGATGGAACCGGAAATAGCGGCCACGCATAGAGGTCGTTTCACGCGTAGATGTTTATTTTTGTTGAACCTTGAGATCTTCTCGTCTTGAAAGTCAAACTTACTATTAAGCAGACGATACCTGTGTTTCTCCGAGGCTCCCCTGGCGGATGTTTAGCTCATTAATATCATTAGTATATATAGTCAAGGAACTTTTTCGGAACAAATATATGTCACTCTAATTAATTAAATGTGTTGTTAAATAAATAAAAATGTCGTCATCTACTGTAGTATGTACACACTATTTATTTCTTATTCTATGTTTTGTTTATATTTGTTTACAAGTACATTTGAAAAATGTATTACTATTATAAATAAAAATGATGTACATTTTTGAATACAATACAAATGCAATGTATAGTGTTTGTTTTAAGAATATAATTTTGTTTTATAACACTTTTTTCTTAAAATATATTGGTTATACATACTAATATTCGAGTAATGTGTTACATCAATAGGTACATTTTCAATGTAAAATTATACATATTTTATAAAAATGTTAATTATTATGTAACAATACTTGAGAAATTATTTAAAATTATAGTATTGCGACCTATATTTCAAACTAATCTAAATTAAAATGTATTTCACCTAAATAGATACAAGTGGTATATCTTTGCTTCGCAAAAATAGGTATATAATTTATTAATTAATTCTGTTTCATATATAACTTAATATATAACCATATATAGAGTTAATGTAACACTACAATAAACTTATATCCAAAGTAATTGATGATATACATAGAGGGCGATGTTTGTTATCTAATATATTAGATAACATAACAATATTAGGCATATATATATGCCACCTTTTTGATAAATACGGTATGACAATTATAAAAATAATAATAAGAAAATCAAACAGAATAAATTAAGTTAACATTCCAATGTATTATAATTACTATATTTAATTTGCATTACAATATAACAATGGCAAATTGTTTATATATATATAATTAACTTTTTAAATGAGTCATTATTTCATTATATTGAACTATATATATATATATACATTAAGATATATTATAATTAATGAATCGTAATTAATAATAAATAATAACAAGATCAACCTACATATCGAAGGTCACATAGTTCGTATATCACAAGTGCCAATATCACATTATCTATAGTTGTATAAATAATAACTAATCTACAATTGTCACATTCTGATGAGCCATGTGAATCATATAGGTATACGTGTATACATATGTGTATACATGTGTGTGAATGTAACTCTCAATAACGTGTTATGCCCATCGTGCATGTATATATATATATATTATCTTAGTTACTTTCTACAAGTATACGTGTATATATATATATATATATATTATCTTAGTTACGTTCTACAAGTATACGTGTATATATATATATATCATAGATATAAATAGAGTTTATAAAAACTTGCTTTATATCGATGGTATACATATGTGTATATACATATGTGTATAATATACACTGTATATATGTGTATACAACGTCATATACAACATCGTATACAACGTCGTACGCCGTAGGTCGTATACAGATTTTGCGAAGCTAGCTTCCTTCGCAAAATCTTTAGTACGCATGCACTATCTACATATACATTGTGTTGTAGTACATTGAAGAGTGCGTATTGATTTGCATGTACTCGATACACTATTTCAATTCAATTCGATTGGCTACCTAAACATTGAGGTATTGCTAACTTCCGGTTGTTTGAAGAGTTACCTAAACAATGATTGTACTAATGGTGTGTGTATGCGGTATATTGAGGGGATTCGCCTCACTTGAAAGTAGTACAATGTAGTAAGATAGAAGTTATGGTATTACAAAGTTATGTTTTTAACAAATAGGTCATGTAATAAACTATCAAATTGTATAATGTATAAGTATTTACATGTTCTATACGTTACAGAAGATATATGTTATATATAAATACAACTTTTCTGAAATAAAAGAAATTAATATATTTTGTTCAATAAATTTCAAGTGCCGCGATTCTCCGATATTATCTATAGATGTAATTGTACTTATGCGATTATTCCGCATGTATGGCATATATACTATATATATATATATATATATATATATATACTGTAATATATATATATACATGTAACATCCCAGTAAGTTAATTATCAGTGATAGTGGTTAGATTATAATTGATCACCGTCATTTGTGCTTAACTGATCATAATATGATTACAATCATATTACAATCATTGACAAGCAACTATGCTTTGATTACTAACTACACTTCTAAATCATTTATATTAATACGATTGTAATCAATGATTGTTAACTGATAACAAATGTAATTCAATGTTCGTAATTGAACAACTATCAGTGATTGTAATCGAATTGTAATCAATACATAGCCCCATAATAGTCATCTGATTACTTGTTGGATTGTAATCTGATTACGAACTTTGATTACTTTACTTACATTGTGATATCTTGCAATATGTTGCACGTCGTCGGAATCAGTTGAATCAGTTTCTATATATCATAATGTGTTATAGGTGGTGCTATAAACTATACTTATATATATATATATACCTATAGGTAGGGGCGCTGGAACGATTTGGTATGTAGGGGGGACTAACCAATCAAAATAAATGTTGTGGTAAAAGTGGGGGTAAAAGTGGGGGGGGGTCCAATACATATCCTATAGGAGGTCCCACTAAATTTTAAATTGGGGGGATATCCCCCCGTCCCCCCCCAGATGCAGCGCCCCTACTTATAGGGGACATGCGTACAGCTCTAGCTCAAGCTCTTGTAAGCCGCTGAATAGTGACATCGGCCGCCGATAAGTCACGTGTCAAACCGAGAGGTCAAGTAAATATTTCGCGGCGGGCGTTTCTCACTAAATTATTCACCGAGGAGTTAAGTTGTGTCCTATACATCCTATGCATCATACGCTATTGTATTAGTGTAATATTATATAAGCCCTACAAGCATTGTTTACTTGTAGATACGTATTATATATTACCTTTAAAGATATAATAGTGTATATGTGTGTCTACCCTTTGAGTAATAATGTATAACTCTAGTCATGGTATGTGTATGTTGATATATATATATATATTGCTATTATTACATAACACTAAACGTGAACTATCACGTGAACACGTCCGCGTTGTTTACCTGAGCACCGATTGGATAGTGTCCGAGTCATCATCCAAGATGGCCACCAGATAGTCTCCGAACTCGCAGACGGGCATGTCGGCGTCCACGTAACTCTCTTGTCTTTGGAAGCTCCACGAAGGCAGCGACTCAGTAGCATTATCGCACTGTTGTTGTGGTTGTTGTTGTTGTTGTTGTTGTTGTTGTTGTTGATGTTGTTGTTGCGCGGATTCCTCTTCCGCTTCCGCTTCTGTTGACCTATCCGAGTAGAATTTCGAGTCGCCGAGATCGGTAAACTTAACACTCGAGGGCAGCATCTGTAGAGGGTAGCACACGTATTCGCTTAACTAGCGTGTATCTTTGTATGGGTATAATAGGTATATATATATAGCATTGTAGATAGTGTTGGTTAATAACTATATCAGTTACACATGAATGTATACAACTGTATACAGTGTCTGTCGCAGAGACAATCGCATACAAACACAATAACACTCACACACACACACACACACACCATTAATACCTGGTGTATAGCATTGTAATAATAGAAAGACGTACGCCTTATACACGTGTATATTTCACTTTCATTGGTTATACAAAATCTGCAGATTTACCCATCGAGTATCCATTCTATAGAATTATAGAACTATAGTTGTATGGCTTTAATCAATACGCATGAATTATTTACACCAGAAAACTATGTCAATGTGTTAAAAATTGGTCTTTAATATCATTAATTATACATATATGTAGAGATGTAGTAATGTGTATGTATGTGACCCATATTGTGGATTTCTATTATTGTATATCCTTCTTAGTTGGTTACAGTTAATATAATGTTATATATTTGATAAGTAAAACCATGATTATTATGTGCATATAGATCTTGTATAATTATGTAATCAAAGTATAATATAATGTATACAATGTATATTCCTAAACTAATAATGATGGTTACCCCTCATATGTACATATAATAATATAAGCACATACGATGGGTTGCCCACATGTATATGTTCCAACAGTTAGTGTACCTATTCAGTATTCACGTATTATATACAACGTATACGTGAGAGTTACAACTATAGCATGAAGCATGCGACCTACACTAACAACAGATGTATACTGGACGGATGTTGACAAATACATTAATGACTAATTAAATAAATAATATATCACGATAGCATTGTATATGTATACCAATAACTGTATGTATAACTTTAATAAAAGTGTGAATTAATGACTAATTAAATAAATAATATATCATGATAGCATTGTATATGTATACCAATAACTGTATGTATAACTTTAATAAAAGTGTGAATATTATCGGAAATAGGTGGTTATATATCATCGACTTAATGCGCACACACACATATAAACATGTTACATGCATAATATAATCATAATACATATATTTAAATAGATATCGATAAAGTAATTCTATCCAACTATTAAATGTATAGTAAAATTAAAAATGTGTTTATTCGAATGCGATTATCTATATCATGTGAGAAACTTATGTGAGATATATTAACATATAGGTTTATAGTTATTAGTATTATAAAGAAAACATTTACTAATATCATACATCTTTATACTAAATACACATAGTAGAGAATGATTACACGTAAATTACAGTACAGCGGGTCTAGGCAGCATCAGTATACTATTACCAAGGTGATGCCCTTACTATTACCACATCAGTATACTATTACCAAGGACATGCCCTTACTATTACCACATCAGTATACTATTACCAAGGACGTGCCCTTACTATTACCACATCAGTATACTATTACCAAGGACATGCCCTTACTATTACCACATCAGTATACTATTACCAAGGACATGCCCTTACTATTACCACATCAGTATACTATTACCAAGGACATGCCCTTACTATTACCACATCAGTATACTATTACCAAGGACATGCCCTTACTATTACCACATCAGTATACTATTACCAAGGACATGCCCTTACTATTACCACATCAGTATACTATTACCAAGGACATGCCCTTACTATTACCACATCAGTATACTATTACCAAGGACATGCCCTTACTATTACCACATCAGTATACTATTACCAAGGGCATGCCCTTACTATTACCACATCAGTATACTATTACCTAGTACATGCCCTTACTATTACCACATCAGTATACTATTACCAAGGACATGCCCTTACTATTACCACATCAGTATACTATTACCAAGGGCATGCCCTTACTATTACCACATCAGTATACTATTACCAAGGACATGCCCTTACTATTACCACATCAATATACTATTACCAAGGACATGCCCTTACTATTACCACATCAGTATACTATTACCAAGGACATGCCCTTACTATTACCACATCAGTATACTATTACCAAGGACATGCCCTTACTATTACCGCATCAGTATACTATTACCAAGGACATGCCCTTACTATTACCACATCAGTCTACTATTACTAAGGACGTTCCTTACTATTACCGCATCAGTATACTATTACCAAGGATATGTCCTTACTATTACCACATCAGTATACTATTACCAAGGACATGCCCTTACTATTACCACATCAGTATACTATTACCAAGGACATGCCCTTACTATTACCGTATCAGTATACTATTACCAAGGACATGCCCTTACTATTACCACATCAGTATACTATTACCAAGGACATGTCCTTACTATTACCGCATCAGTATACTATTACCAAGGACATGCCCTTACTATTACCGTATCAGTATACTATTACCAAGGACATGCCCTTACTATTACCACATCAGTATACTATTACCAAGGACATGCCCTTACTATTACCACATCAGTATACTATTACCAAGGACATGCCCTTACTATTACCACATCAGTATACTATTACCAAGGACATGCCCTTACTATTACCACATCAGTATACTATTACCAAGGACATGCCCTTACTATTACCACATCAGTATACTATTACCAAGGACATGCCCTTACTATTACCACATCAGTATACTATTACCAAGGACATGCCCTTACTATTACCACATCAGTATACTATTACCAAGGACATGCCCTTACTATTACCACATCAGTATACTATTACCAAGGACATGCCCTTACTATTACCACATCAGTATACTATTACCTAGTACATGCCCTTACTATTACCACATCAGTATACTATTACCAAGGACATGCCCTTACTATTACCACATCAGTATACTATTACCAAGGACATGCCCTTACTATTACCGCATCAGTATACTATTACCAAGGACATGCCCTTACTATTACCACATCAGTCTACTATTACTAAGGACGTTCCTTACTATTACCGCATCAGTATACTATTACCAAGGACATTCTCTTACTATTACCACATCAGTATACCATTACCAAGGACGTTCCTTACTATTACCACATCAGTATACTATTATCAAGGACATGCCCTTACTATTACCACATCAGTATACTATTACCAAGGACATGCCCTTACTATTACCACATCATTATACTATTACCAAGGATATTTCCTTACTTTTACCGCATCAGTATACTATTACCAAGGATATGTCCTTACTATTACCACATCAGTATACTATTACCAAGGACATGCCCTTACTATTACCACATCAGTATACTATTACCAAGGACATGCCCTTACTATTACCGTATCAGTATACTATTACCAAGGACGTTCCTTACTATTACCACATCAGTATACTATTACCAAGGACATGCCCTTACTATTACCGTATCAGTATACTATTACCAAGGACATGCCCTTACTATTACCACATCAGTATACTATTACCAAGGACATGCCCTTACTATTACCACATCAGTATACTATTACCAAGGACATGCCCTTACTATTACCACATCAGTATACTATTACCAAGGACATTCCCTTACTATTACCGCATCAGTATACTATTACCAAGGACATTCCCTTACTATTACCGCATCAGTATACTATTACCAAGGACATTCCTTACTATTACCACATCAGTATACCATTATCAAGGACGTTCCCTTACTATTACCGCATCAGTATACTATTACTAAGGACGTTCCTTACTATTACCACATCAGTATACTATTACCAAGGACATGCCCTTACTATTACCACATCATTATACTATTACCAAGGACGTTCCTTACTTTTACCGCATCAGTATACTATTATCAAGACAAGCAATTACTATTACCACATCAGTATACTATTACCAAGGACGTTCCTTACTATTACCACATCAGTATACTATTACCAAGGACATACCCTTAATAGTACCGCATCAGTATACTATTGCCAAGGACATGCCATTACTATTACCACATCAGTATACTATTACCAAGGACATGCCCTTACTATTACCATATCAGTATACTATTACCAAGGACATGCCTTTACTATTACCACATCAGTATACTATTACCAAGGACATGCCCTTACTTTTACCATATCAGTATAATATTACCAAGGACGTTCCTTACTATTACCACATCAGTATACCATTATCAAGAACATGCCCTTACTATTACCACATCAGTATACTATTACCAAGGACATGTCCTTACTATTACCACATCAGTATACTATTACCAAGGACGTTCCTTACTATTACCACATCATTATACTATTACCAAGGACGTTCCTTACTATTACCACATCAGTATACCATTATCAAGAACATGCCCTTACTATTACCACATCAGTATACTATTACCAAGGACATGTCCTTACTATTACCACATCAGTATACTATTACCAAGAACGTGTCCTTACTATTACCACATCAGTATACTATTACCAAGGACATGCCCTTACTATTACCACATCAGTATACTATTACCAAGGACATGCCCTTACTATTACCATATCAGTATACTATTACCAAGGACATGCCCTTACTATTACCACATCAGTATACTATTACCAAGGACGTTCCTTACTATTACCACATCAGTATACTATTACCAAGGATATGTCCTTACTATTACCGCATCAGTATACTATTACCAAGGATATGTCCTTACTATTACCACATCAGTATACTATTACCAAGGACGTGTCTTACTATTACCACATCAGTATACTTTTACCAAGGACGTTCCTTACTATTACCACATAGTATACTATTACCAAGGACGTTCCTTACTATTACCACATCAGTATACTATTACCAAGGACATGCCCTTACTATTACCACATCAGTATACTATTACCAAGGATATGCCCTTACTATTACCACATCAGTATACTATTACCAAGGACGTTCCTTACTATTACCGTATCAGTATACTATTACCAAGGACATGCCCTTACTATTATCACATCAGTATACTATTACCAAGGACGTGTCTTACTATTACCACATCAGTATACTATTACCAAGGACGTGTCCTTACTATTACCACATCAGTATACTATTACCAAGGACATGCCCTTACTATTACCGTATCAGTATACTATTACCAAGGACGTTCCTTACTATTACCGTATCAGTATACTATTACCAAGGACGTTCCTTACTATTACCACATCAGTATACTATTACCAAGGACATGCCCTTACTATTACCATATCAGTATACTATTACCAAGGACATGCCCTTACTATTACCACATCAGTATACTATTACCAAGGACATTTCCTTACTTTTACCGCACCAGTATACTATTACCAAGGGCATGCCCTTACTATTACCGCATCAGTATACTATTACCAAGGATATGCCCTTACTATTACCACATCAGTATACTATTACCAAGGACATTTCCTTACTTTTACCGCATCAGTATACTATTACCAAGGGCATGCCCTTATTATTACCGCATCAGTATACTATTACCAAGAAAGTGTCCTTACTATTACCACATCAGTATACTATTACCAAGGATATGTCCTTACTATTACCGTATCAGTATACTATTACCAAGGATATGCCCTTACTATTACCGCATCTTTATACTATTACCAAGGATATGTCCTTACTATTACCACATCAGTATACTATTACCAAGGACGTTCATTACTATTACCACATCAGTATACTATTACCAAGGACATGCCCTTACTATTACCACATCAGTATACTATTACCAAGGACGTTCCTTACTATTACCACATCCGTATACTATTACCAAGGACGTTCCTTACTATTACCACATCAGTCTACTATTACCAAGCACATACCCTTACTATTACCACATCAGTATACTATTACCAAGGACATGCCCTTACTATTACCACATCAGTATACTATTACCAAGGGCATGCCCTTACTATTACCACATCAGTATACTATTACCAAGGGCATGCCCTTACTATTACCACATCAGTATACTATTACCAAGGACGTTCCTTACTATTACCACATCAGTATACTATTACCAAGGACATGCCCTTACTATTACCACATCAGTATACTATTACCAAGGACATGCCCTTACTATTACCGCATCAGTAAACTATTACCAAGGACATGCCCTTACTATTACCACATCAGTATACTATTACCAAGGACATGCCCTTACTATTACCACATCAGTATACTATTACCAAGGACATGCCCTTACTATTACCACATCAGTATACTATTACCAAGGACGTTCCTCACTATTACCGCATCAGTATACTATTACCAAGGACATGCCCTTACTATTACCACATCAGTATACTATTACCAAGGACATGCACTTACTATTACCACATCAGTATACTATTACCAAGGACATGCACTTACTATTACCACATCAGTATACTATTACCAAGGACATGCCCTTACTATTACCACATCAGTATACTATTACCAAGGACATGCACTTACTATTACAACATCAGTATACTATTACCAAGGACATGCCCTTACTATTACCACATCAGTATACTATTACCAAGGACGTTCCTTACTATTACCGCATCAGTATACTATTACCAAGCACATGCCCTTACTATTACCACATCAGTATACTATTACCAAGGACATGCCCTTACTATTACCACATCAGTATACTATTACCAAGGACATGCCCTTACTATTACCACATCAGTATACTATTACCAAGGACATTCCTTACTATTACCGCATCAGTATACTATTACCAAAGACGTTCCTTACTATTACCACATCAGTATACTATTACCAAGGACATGCCCTTACTATTACCGCATCAGTATACTATTACCAAGGACATGCCCTTACTCTTACCACATCAGTATACTATTACCAAGGACATGCCCTTACTATTACCACATCAGTATACTATTACCAAGGACGTTCCTCACTATTACCGCATCAGTATACTATTACCAAGGATATTTCCTTACTATTACCACATCAGTATACTATTACCAAGGACATGCCCTTACTATTACCACATCAGTATACTATTACCAATGATATGTCCTTACTATTACCGCATCAGTATAATATTACCAAGGACGTTCTCTTACTATTACCGCATCAGTATACTATTACCAAGGACATGCCCTTACTATTACCACATCAGTATACTATTACCAAGGACATGCCCTTACTATTACCACATCATTATACTATTACCAAGGACATGCCCTTACTATTACCACATCAGTATACTATTACCAAGGACGTTCCTCACTATTACCGCATCAGTATACTATTACCAAGGATATTTCCTTACTATTACCACATCAGTATACTATTACCAAGGACATGCCCTTACTATTACCACATCAGTATACTATTACCAAGGACGTTTCCTTACTATTACCACATCAGTATACTATTACCAAGGACGTGTCTTACTATTACCACATCAGTATACTATTACCAAGGACATGCCCTTACTATTACCACATCAGTATACTATTACCAAGAACATGCCCTTACTATTACCACATCAGTATACTATTACCAAGGACGTTTCTTACTATTACCACATCAGTATACTATTACCAAGGACATGCCCTTACTATTACCACATCAGTATACTATTACCAAGGACATGCCCTTACTATTATCACATCAGTATACTATTACCAAGGACATGCCCTTACTATTACCACATCAGTATACTATTACCAAGAACATGCCCTTACTATTACCACATCAGTATACTATTACCAAGGACGTTCCTTACTATTACCGCATCAGTATACTATTACTAAGGACGTTCCTTACTATTACCACATCAGTATACTATTACCAAGGACATGCCCTTACTATTACCACATCAGTATACTATTACCAATGATATGTCCTTACTATTACCGCATCAGTATAATATTACCAAGGACGTTCTCTTACTATTACCGCATCAGTATACTATTACCAAGGACATGCCCTTACTATTACCACATCAGTATACTATTACCAAGGACATGCCCTTACTATTACCACATCATTATACTATTACCAAGGATATTTCCTTACTATTACCACATCAGTATACTATTACCAAGGACATGCCCTTACTATTACCACATCAGTATACTATTACCAAGGACATGCCCTTACTATTACCACATCAGTATACTATTACCAAGCACATGCCCTTACTATTACCACATCAGTATACTATTACCAAGGACATGCCCTTACTATTACCACATCAGTATACTATTACCAAGGACATGCCCTTACTATTACCGCATCAGTATACTATTACTAAGGACGTTCCTTACTATTACCACATCAGTATACTATTACCAAGGACATGCCCTTACTATTACCACATCAGTATACTATTACCAAGGACGTTCCTTACTATTACCGCATCAGTATACTATTACTAAGGACGTTCCTTACTATTACCACATCAGTATACTATTACCAAGGACATGCCCTTACTATTACCACATTAGTATACTATTACCAAGGACATGCCCTTACTATTACCGCATCAGTATACTATTACCAAGGACATGCCCTTACTATTACCACATCAGTATACTATTACCAAGGACATGCCCTTACTATTACCACATCATTATACTATTACCAAGGATATTTCCTTACTATTACCGCATCAGTATACTATTACCAAGGACATGCCCTTACTATTACCACATAAGTATACTATTACCAAGAACATGCCCTTACTATTACCACATCAGTATACTATTACCAAGGACATGCCCTTACTATTACCACATCAGTATACTATTACCAAGAACATACCCTTACTATTACCGCATCAGTATACTATTATCAAGACAAGCAATTACTATTACCGCATCAGTATACTATTACCAAGGACATGCCCTTACTATTACCACATCAGTATACTATTACCAAGGACATGCCCTTACTATTACCACATCAGTATACTATTACCAAGGACATGCCCTTACTATTACCACATCAGTATACTATTACCAAGGACGTTCCTTACTATTACCACATCAGTATACTATTACCAAGGACGTTCCTTACTATTACCACATCAGTACACTATTACCAAGGACATACCCTTAATAGTACCGCATCAGTATACTATTGCCAAGGACATGCCATTACTATTACCACATCAGTATACTATTACCAAGGACATGCCCTTACTATTACCATATCAGTATACTATTACCAAGGACATGCCTTTACTATTACCACATCAGTATACTATTACCAAGGACATGCCGTTACTATTACCACATCAGTATACTATTACCAAGGACGTTCCTTACTATTACCACATCAGTATACTATTACCAAGGACATGTCTTACTATTACCACATCAGTATACTATTGCCAAGGACATGCCATTACTATTACCACATCAGTATACTATTACCAAGGACATGCCCTTACTATTACCATATCAGTATACTATTACCAAGGACATGCCCTTACTATTACCACATCAGTATACTATTACCAAGGACATGCCGTTACTATTACCACATCAGTATAATATTACCAAGGACGTTCCTTACTATTACCACATCAGTATACCATTATCAAGAACATGCCCTTACTATTACCACATCAGTATACTATTACCAAGGACATGTCCTTACTATTACCACATCAGTATACTATTACCAAGGACGTTCCTTACTATTACCACATCATTATACTATTACCAAGGACGTTCCTTACTATTACCACATCAGTATACCATTATCAAGAACATGCCCTTACTATTACCACATCAGTATACTATTACCAAGGACATGTCCTTACTATTACCACATCAGTATACTATTACCAAGAACGTGTCCTTACTATTACCACATCAGTATACTATTACCAAGGACATGCCCTTACTATTACCACATCAGTATACTATTACCAAGAACGTGTCCTTACTATTACCGCATCAGTATACTATTACCAAGGACGTTCCTTACTATTACCACATCAGTATACTATTACCAAGAACGTGTCCTTACTATTACCACATCAGTATACTATTACCAAGGACGTTCCTTACTAGTACCGCATCAGTATACTATTACCAAGGACATGCCCTTACTATTACCACATCAGTATACTATTCCCAAGGACGTTCCTTACTATTACCACATCAGTATACTATTACCAAGGACGTTCCTTACTATTACCACATCAGTATACTATTACCAAGAACGTGTCCTTACTATTACCACATCAGTATACTATTACCAAGGACGTTCCTTACTATTACCACATCAGTATACTATTACCAAGGACATGCCCTTACTATTACCGCATCAGTATACTATTACCAAGGACATGCCCTTACTAGTACCGCATCAGTATACTATTACCAAGGACGTTCCTTACTATTACCGTATCAGTATACTATTACCAAGGACGTTCCTTACTATTACCACATCAGTATACTATTACCAAGGATATGTCCTTACTATTACCGCATCAGTATACTATTACCAAGGATATGTCCTTACTATTACCACATCAGTATACTATTACCAAGGACGTTCCTTACTATTACCACATTAGTATACTATTACCAAGGATATGTCCTTACTATTACCACATCAGTATACTATTACCAAGGTCATGCCCTTACTATTACCACATCAGTATACTATTACCAAGGACGTTCCTTACTATTACCGTATCAGTATACTATTACCAAGGACATGCCCTTACTATTATCACATCAGTATACTATTATCAAGGACGTTCCCTTACTATTACCGTATCAGTATACTATTACCAAGGACATGCCCTTACTATTACCACATCAGTATACTATTACCAAGGACGTTTCCTTACTATTACCACATCAGTATACTATTACCAAGGACGTGTCCTTACTATTACCACATCAGTATACTATTACCAAGGACATGCCCTTACTATTACCACATCAGTATACTATTACCAAGGACATGCCCTTACTATTACCGCATCAGTATACCATTACCAAGGACGTTCCTTACTATTACCGCATCAGTATACTATTACCAAGGACATGCCCTTACTATTACCACATCAGTATACTATTACCAAGGACGTTCCCTTACTATTACCACATCAGTATACTATTACCAAGGACGTGTCTTACTATTAGCACATCAGTATACTATTAGCAAACACATGCCCTTACTATTACCACATCAGTCTACTATTACCAAGGACATGCCCTTACTATTATCACATCAGTATACCATTACCAAGGACGTTCCTTACTATTACCGCATCAGTATACTATTACCAAGGACATGCCCTTACTATTACCACATCAGTATACTATTACCAAGGACGTTCCTTACTATTACCACATTAGTATACTATTACCAAGGATATGTCCTTACTATTACCACATCAGTATACTATTACCAAGGTCATGCCCTTACTATTACCACATCAGTATACTATTACCAAGGACGTTCCTTACTATTACCGTATCAGTATACTATTACCAAGGACATGCCCTTACTATTATCACATCAGTATACTATTATCAAGGACGTTCCCTTACTATTACCGTATCAGTATACTATTACCAAGGACATGCCCTTACTATTACCACATCAGTATACTATTACCAAGGACGTTTCCTTACTATTACCACATCAGTATACTATTACCAAGGACGTGTCCTTACTATTACCACATCAGTATACTATTACCAAGGACATGCCCTTACTATTACCACATCAGTATACTATTACCAAGGACATGCCCTTACTATTACCGCATCAGTATACTATTACCAAGGACATGCCCTTACTAGTACCGCATCAGTATACTATTACCAAGGACGTTCCTTACTATTACCGTATCAGTATACTATTACCAAGGACGTTCCTTACTATTACCACATCAGTATACTATTACCAAGGATATGTCCTTACTATTACCGCATCAGTATACTATTACCAAGGATATGTCCTTACTATTACCACATCAGTATACTATTACCAAGGACGTGTCTTACTATTAGCACATCAGTATACTATTAGCAAACACATGCCCTTACTATTACCACATCAGTCTACTATTACCAAGGACATGCCCTTACTATTATCACATCAGTATACCATTACCAAGGACGTTCCTTACTATTACCGCATCAGTATACTATTACCAAGGACATGCCCTTACTATTACCACATCAGTATACTATTACCAAGGACGTTCCTTACTATTACCACATCAGTATACTATTACCAAGGATATGTCCTTACTATTACCACATCAGTATACTATTACCAAGGTCATGCCCTTACTATTACCACATCAGTATACTATTACCAAGGACGTTCCTTACTATTACCGTATCAGTATACTATTACCAAGGACATGCCCTTACTATTACCACATCAGTATACTATTACCAAGGACATGCCATTACTATTACCACATCAGTATACTATTACCAAGGACATGCCTTACTATTACCACATCAGTATACTATTACCAAGGACATGCCATTACTATTACCACATCAGTATACTATTACCAAGGACGTTCCTTACTATTACCACATCAGTATACTATTACCAAGGACGTTCCTTACTATTACCGTATCAGTATACTATTACCAAGGACATGCCCTTACTTTTACCGCATCAGTATACTATTACCAAGGGCATGCCCTTACTATTACCACATCAGTATACTATTACCAAGGACGTTCCTTACTATTACCACATCAGTATACTATTACCAAGGACATGCCCTTACTATTATCACATCAGTATACTATTACCAAGGACGTGTCTTACTATTACCACATCAGTATACTATTACCAAGGACATGCCCTTACTATTACCGCATCAGTATACTATTACCAAGGACATGCCCTTACTATTACCACATCAGTATACTATTACCAAGGACATGCCCTTACTATTACCACATCAGTATACTATTACCAAGGATATGTCCTTACTATTACCACATCAGTATACTATTACCAAGGTCATGCCCTTACTATTACCACATCAGTATACTATTACCAAGGACGTTCCTTACTATTACCACATCAGTATACTATTACCAAGGATGTGTCCTTACTATTACCACATCTGTATACTATTACCAAGGACATGCCCTTACTATTACCACATCAGTATACTATTACCAAGGACATGCCCTTACTATTACCGCATCAGTATACTATTACCAAGGACGTTCCCTTACTATTACCGTATCAGTATACTATTACCAAGGACGTTCCTTACTATTACCGTATCAGTATACTATTACCAAGGACGTTCCTTACTATTACCACATCAGTATACTATTACCAAGGACATGCCCTTACTATTACCATATCAGTATACTATTACCAAGGACATGCCCTTACTATTACCACATCAGTATACTATTACCAAGGACATTTCCTTACTTTTACCGCACCAGTATACTATTACCAAGGGCATGCCCTTACTATTACCGCATCAGTATACTATTACCAAGGATATGCCCTTACTATTACCACATCAGTATACTATTACCAAGGATATGCCCTTACTATTACCGCATCAGTATACTATTACCAAGGACATGCCCTTACTATTACCACATCAGTATACTATTACCAAGGACGTTCCTTACTATTACCACATCAGTATACTATTACCAAGGACGTTCCTTACTATTACCACATCAGTATACTATTACCAAGGACGTGCCCTTACTATTACCACATCAGTATACTATTACCAAGGACATTTCCTTACTTTTACCGCATCAGTATACTATTACCAAGGGCATGCCCTTATTATTACCGCATCAGTATACTATTACCAAGGATATGCCCTTACTATTACCGCATCTTTATACTATTACCAAGGATATGTCCTTACTATTACCACATCAGTATACTATTACCAAGGACGTTCATTACTATTACCACATCAGTATACTATTACCAAGGACATGCCCTTACTATTACCACATCAGTATACTATTACCAAGGACGTTCCTTACTATTACCACATCCGTATACTATTACCAAGGACGTTCCTTACTATTACCACATCAGTCTACTATTACCAAGGACATGCCCTTACTATTACCGCATCAGTATACTATTACCAAGGACATGCCCTTACTATTACCACATCAGTATACTATTACCAAGGACATGCCCTTACTATTACCACATCAGTATACTATTACCAAGGACATGCCCTTACTATTACCACATCAGTATACTATTACCAAGGACGTTCCTCACTATTACCGCATCAGTATACTATTACCAAGGACATGCCCTTACTATTACCACATCAGTATACTATTACCAAGGACATGCCCTTACTATTACCACATCAGTATACTATTACCAAGGACGTTTCCTTACTATTACCACATCAGTATACTATTACCAAGGACGTTTCCTTACTATTACCACATCAGTCTACTATTACCAAGCACATGCCCTTACTATTACCAAATCAGTATACTATTACCAAGGACATGCCCTTACTATTACCACATCAGTATACTATTACCAAGGACATGCCCTTACTATTACCACATCAGTATACTATTACCAAGGACATGCACTTACTATTACCACATCAGTATACTATTACCAAGGACATGCCCTTACTATTACCACATCAGTATACTATTACCAAGGACATGCACTTACTATTACCACATCAGTATACTATTACCAAGGACGTTCCTTACTATTACCACATCAGTATACTATTACCAAGGACATGCCCTTACTATTACCGCATCAGTATACTATTACCAAGGACATGCCCTTACTATTACCACATCAGTATACTATTACCAAGGACATGCCCTTACTATTACCACATCAGTATACTATTACCAAGGACATGCCCTTACTATTACCACATCAGTATACTATTACCAAGGACGTTCCTCACTATTACCGCATCAGTATACTATTACCAAGGACATGCCCTTACTCTTACCACATCAGTATACTATTACCAAGGACATGCACTTACTATTACCACATCAGTATACTATTACCAAGGACGTTTCCTTACTATTACCACATCAGTATACTATTACCAAGGACGTTTCCTTACTATTACCACATCAGTATACTATTACCAAGGACATGCACTTACTATTACCACATCAGTATACTATTACCAAGGACGTTTCCTTACTATTACCGCATCAGTATACTATTACCAAGGACGTTCCTTACTATTACCACATCCGTATACTATTACCAAGGACGTTCCTTACTATTACCACACCAGTCTACTATTACCAGCAGAAAGATGCAACAAGGTGTGCCCCAGGGAGCTGTACTATCACCCCTACTATTCCTCTTCTATATTAATGGTATTAGAGAAGAAGTCCCGAGCGGGGTGAGCGTCAGCATGTATGCGGACGACATGGCGATCTAGAGTCAAGACCGCGATAAGACTGTTGCTGAGAGCAAGGTACAAGAGGCGGTGCACAGGGTATCGGAGTGGAGTTATCTCCACAAGCTAAAATTGAACACGTCGAAGTGTGAAGTGTCGTTCTTCACTTCCGACACTCATGAAGCAAAGTGGATTCCGTCGATTACCCTCGATAACCAGCCCTTCATATTCAAAAAGACTCCCAAGTTCCTCGGGGTCACCTTTGACCGCTCGCTATCCTTTCGGCCACATGTCGACTCTATCAAGCTCAGAGTGATGTCCAGGATCCGGATCCTATCCTCCCTGTCATCCAAAGAGTGGGGATGGAGCAGACGATGTATGACGCGGATATACACAGCACTGATTCACAGCACACTGCACTACTGCGGCGCGGCTTGGCAACCGTGGCTCGCGAAGTCGAACGTTGCCATCCTGGAACGAGTACAGAATCGGGCTCTACGTATCCTAACAGGTCAACTGGCTGACACACCTCTCGAATGCTTACGCACGGAGGCCGAGCTAACTTCCTTCGAGACGCAGATCAGGCGTAACTGCATTGTTGCCTGGGAAAGGTCAGCTAGGCTCCCCGCCGGCAACCCACGCCACAAACTGTTCACCTCGCCTATCGAGCATAAATGGAAAAGGTCGAGCTTCAGTACCCTAGCTCAAGCAGAATGTGCACGCATCGGCCTGGACCAATTGCCTAGAGAGAGGTTTGCTCCAAAGAAAGCGCCACCCTGGAACTGGGACAGAGAGCCAACATGGACGGTAGATACACGACTAAATGGCGGCAGCGATAAGTCCTGTGACCAGAGAACCCTGCTCACGGACACAGTGGACACCATCGCGGCAGCCGGAGAAGTGGAGATCACCATCTATACTGACGGATCGGCGGAAAGAGGATATAAAAACGGAGGCAGCGCAGCAGTAGTAACATCAGGCCCAGCCATTGACCCAGTCAAAATCACCTCCATCACACGCAAGGGAAGACGTCTCACGTCGTCCTATGAGACGGAAGTGACAGCGATGCTACTGGCAGTTGGCTGGATCAAGAACCGCGAGAACCAAGGCCCCTTCATTATCTGCACCGACAGCCAGTCAACCCTGACAGCACTACAGTCGCCTGGATTGAGCGATGGTTCAGACCTAGCAGAGACCCGCCGAATCCTGAACTCGTTGAATACACGTGTTTCGCTACAATGGGTCCCCGGCCATATAGGGCTCATAGGAAACGAGTGGGCGGACGTCGAAGCCAATGCAGTGGCAGCTTCAGACGAAGAACCAGCGGCAACGGATGGTGGTATAACCTTCCAGA
This sequence comes from Osedax fenrisi, assembly GCA_964019155.1. NCBI lineage: Eukaryota > Metazoa > Annelida > Polychaeta > Sabellida > Siboglinidae > Osedax > Osedax fenrisi. Next base: position 95,516,697 of record OZ025241.1, on the reverse strand, counting down.
CATCCAAAGCCTTCACGAAGAGAGAAACGATGGACCCGGCCATAAGCCACGAGAGAACCAAAGCGGTCTTTAACGGCAAGCGAGCCCCAGTCTCCCTCTCTAGAAAGGATTCGGTCCTACTAGCCCAGCTCCGCAGTGGCCACTGCCACAAGCTGGCAGCATACCGAAACATCGTCGATGCTGACTCCTCCGCGACCTGTCCACACTACCAAGGAGCCCCAGAGACGCTCGAGCACTGGCTCCAAGAGTGCCCGGCCACAGCTCGAAGACGAATCCGTGAGTTTGGGGGAGCGGCGCCCCTACTGTCAGCCCTGATTGAACAACCAGAGGCTGTAATAGCGTTTGCGCATGGACTCCCGTCCATGTGAACGCTACGCCGCGAACAACAACAACAACAACAACTATTACCAAGCACATGCCCTTACTATTACCACATCAGTATACTATTACCAAGGACGTTCCTTACTCTTACAACATCAGTATACTATTACCAAGGACGTGTCCTTACTATTACCACATCAGTATACTATTACCAAGGACGTTCCTTACTATTACCATATCAGTATACTATTACCAAGGACGTTCCTTACTATTACCGCATCAGTATACTATTACCAAAGACATTCCTTACTATTACCACATCAGTATACTATTACCAAGGACATGCCCTTACTATTACTACATCAGTATACTATTACCAAGGACGTTCCCTTACTATTACCGTATCAGTATACTATTACCAAGGACATGCCCTTACTATTACCGCATCAGTATACTATTATCAAGGACGTTCCCTTACTATTACCGTATCAGTATACTATTACCAAGGACATGCCCTTACTATTACCGCATCAGTATACTATTACCAAGGACGTTCCTTACTATTACCACATCAGTATACTATTACCAAGGACGTGCCCTTACTATTACCACATCTGTATACTATTACCAAGGACATGCCCTTACTATTACCACATCAGTATACTATTACCAAGGACATGCCCTTACTATTACCACATCAGTATACTATTACCAAAGACGTGCTCTTACTATTACCACATCCGTATACTATTACCAAGGACGTTCCTTACTATTACCACATCAGTATACTATTACCAAGGACGTTCATAACTATTACCACATCAGTATACTATTACCAAGGACGTTCCTTACTATTACCACATCAGTATACTATTACCAAGGACGTTCCTTACTATTACCACATCAGTATACTATTACCAAGGACATTCCCTTACTATTACCACATCAGTATACTATTACCAAGGACGTTTCCTTACTATTACCACATCAGTATACTATTACCAAGTACATGCCCTTACTATTACCACATCAGTATACTATTACCAAGGACATGCCCTTACTATTACCACATCAGTATACTATTACCAAGGACATGCCCTTACTATTACCGCATCAGTATACTATTACCAAGGACATGCCCTTACTATTACCACATCAGTATACTATTACCAATGACATGCCCTTACTATTACCGCATCAGTATACTATTACCAAGGACATGCCCTTACTATCACCACATCAGTATACTATTACCAAGGACATGTCCTTACTATTACCGCATCAGTATAATATTACCAAGGACGTTTCCTTACTATTACCGCATCAGTATACTATTACCAAGGATGTGTCCTTACTATTACCACATCAGTATACTATTACCAAGGACATGCCCTTACTATTACCACATCAGTATACTATTACCAAGGACATGCCTTTACTATTACCACATCAGTATACTATTACCAAGGATATGTCCTTACTATTACCACATCAGTATACTATTACCAAGGACATGCCCATACTATTACCGCATCAGTATACTATTACCAAGGACATGCCCTTACTATCACCACATCAGTATACTATTACCAAGGACATGTCCTTACTATTACCGCATCAGTATACTATTACCAAGGACATGCCCTTACTATTACCGCATCAGTATACTATTACCAAGGATGTGTCCTTACTATTACCGCATCAGTATAATATTACCAAGGACGTTTCCTTACTATTACCGCATCAGTATACTATTACCAAGGATGTGTCCTTACTATTACCACATCAGTATACTATTACCAAGGACATGCCCTTACTATTACCACATCAGTATACTATTACCAAGGACATGCCTTTACTATTACCACATCAGTATACTATTACCAAGGATATGTCCTTACTATTACCACATCAGTATACTATTACCAAGCACATGCTCATACTATTACCACATCAGTATACTATTACCAAGGACATGCCCTTACTATTACCACATCAGTATACTATTACCAAGGACGTGCCCTTACTATTACCGCTTCAGTTATGTAGCCGTGTTAGTGGTATACGCAATACATCAACAGTTGGTTCCAATTTAGGATGTTGCGATATCGAGGATAAGCCCATATATGGATATCAGATATCCATCAAAGACAAGATATTGAGATTGTATCCTACATTATTTGATATATATATATATATATATATATATATATATATATATACTTAGTTATTAGATATTAAATAAACATATCATTTAGAATGTATTTACGTGTGTTAATAGATGTTAATATAATAATTATTAATCAAACTAATATCAACGTTTTTTAAATTTATAAATTACAATATTTATAGTGTGCATCAAGTAGTACGTGTATATACATATACATTATATATATATATATATATATATATATATATATATATATACTATAGTAATAATGTATGGTGCACGAGAGTGCTATATTGTATACGTTTTACAAACCTTAATTATATCGGTGAATCACTCAGAGTCATTATAAGCACGAACACATGTTGAATTACTCAATCCGGTCAGTTAAAGTAGACCGTATTCACGTATGTAGAGGGGGGCCATCAAAAAGTTACGAGCGAGATATAAATTATAACGAGGTTAATTCTACGAGATGTAAGAATACACTCGGTCGTGCTCGTAATAAGATTATAACAATAAGCCTATTACGTAGAGGTTGAATGGGGTGTGCGACAATAGGGTGGTGCGACCTCGTCGGGTTACTTCGCTCTTCTGACCGATGAGAAGCCGCCAGTTACGTAATCTATACTCGCAGTCACGACGGCACAACAATGGCGACGTCGCGGTTCGGTGAACACCACCCGATATCTCGAGTACCGAAAGGCGGGCGTCCGATACCCTGAAGCGGAGAGAAGGTCCGCGTAGCGGCGGTTGGCGGCATACTTTCTGTGCGGAAAATCACTAAATTATAGATGATCATCTGGTAGACGCCACCCCGAGGACATGCGCTAGAGGACAACGTGACGTAAGTAATTTTCACGTGATACAGTGATGGATCATTATTAGTGAATCATGCCGGTAATGTATGTACAAATATGTGTATATGTAAAGTAAATTAACACTAACTCATACTTTTACAAATTCTAGTTTAATTGTGTACATCTGTAAATACAATTATAAATAATTATATATCTCTAACTCGGAAACTAGATACCTATTACACCTTTTTTGATTTCAGAGTCAGAGTAAGCGGGAAGTGTCTGGATTTATATATATATATATATATATATTAATATACAAAAACTGACTGTGTTAATTAATGTGTCAGCCACACAAGCAGTAGGTCGCAGGTTCAAGCCCCGTCCGCCGGATATTAAAATGGGTCTTAAAATAATATTTAGAAGTTATCTTATATAATTGTGTATACACAAATGACCGTCTCTCGTTTAAACCATGGTTTATGCATGCATGGATGCCCTAACATGAGAGCGGCTTCGAAGGGACATTAGAGCCATATGGTTGAATATAAGTGAAAACTTCATCTTGTCATAAGTTCCTGGATGGGATGAATAACACCACCGAATTAACAATAACAATAACAATAACAATATATATATATATATATAAAGTGCTACTTTATGTGATGCATATATGTGTTTTGTTCAAATCCAGGGTTCCACTGTAAAATTATAGAAATAAGGTATTGATAGTAATCAATACGTAAAATTAATAATTAATAACTTATATCATACCAGGTCGAGCTTGATCGGCAATAAATATCATCGTAATAAATATCTAGAAATTATATATAAGGGCGCAGGAACATGGGGGTCGTGGGTGTCCGAACCCCCCCCCCCCCCCCCATTTATAAATGAGGGGGTCCGGATATCTTTGGACACCCTATTCTTGCGAAAAATTTTAAAATAATTTTGAATAATTTTTTAATTTAGAGAACATGTAATGTTAGTAGATAGCGATTATTAGTAAAATACATATTATAATCTTCAATTTTTAATCAGAATATTATTTAATAATTATTAGATTTCAATTAATTTTTGTAATAAAATGGACCAAAATAATGATGTCCATTTTAAATTACCTCCATTTTAACTTCTATAGAATTGAAATAATATACATAATGATGAAAGTTTTAGAATATTATAATAAATAAAATATAACTATTATTTCTAATTCATTCATGTAATTAATGATAATATTAAATATATTGGTGAAAATTAATTTTTAAAATCTACTAAATTTTTAAATACTTTTTTTATTTATCTAGTTAGACTTTATAATTATATTAAAATTAATAAATACATATTATCAAAGTATTTAGAACGAAGAAACAAATATTGCAAAAACACGTTTAAAAGTTAACGTTGCATCGTATAAGAGTCAATCATTGATAATTGAACACGCTAAAAGAGCGTTTATAGAAATCTTTGATAAACCCTTCCAGCCAGAAGTAAGATATATTTTGTAACACATGTTTAGTGTCGTAATAGTAAAGATAAAACTTTATCATTTCAGAAAAACTTGTAGGAACAAAAAATGTTAATGTATTGATGTGTGTGGTGAAAAGAAAGCAGTATTTTGTTACTATTGTATCACAAATTATAAAAAAAACTAAACGTGATAATATCCCAGTATTTATAATTAATAGTCATTCAATTGGAAGAAGGCAATGTAACGATTTACTAGTTATGGAACATATAATATGTATCGTATGTCCATGGAAGTGGATAATAGAAATAGTATTACATATGTAATGGTCATGATCATGTATGCATACATAATAAAAATGACATATAAAAAAATTATTGTTTTGATAGCTAGGTGATATATATTTACGTATATAAGATACATTAATTGCTAAAGAAAAAATAGATGTTAGAGTTAAAATACATTTTTAGGGTAAATTCCTAAAAGTAACTATTAAATTAAGATAAAATGAAATTCCCCAATTAGGGGAAAGTAACCTAATACGGACAGTGCCCGAATACGGACACTCTCGGTATCTCAGAAACCATATATCCTACAAAAAAAATGTAATAAATAAAATATTCATAATTATAGAAATAGTCTACAAAAGTATTTTTTATTTTTTAATTATTCAAAATATTGCTGATATATCCAATAAACTTATTTTTTTATTACGTTTTTAAATTAATGAAAAAAAATGTCAACTTAAATTTCTGAAGGTTTAAAACCTTCTCAAGAATATACAATTGTATAGATATAAAATATAACATTATATTATTAAAAAATAAAGCATTCTAAAAATTATATATATAATTTCGATATTTGTTATCAAATATTCATTAAGTTATAAGCATATATCTAGAGGTAAGTCCCTAATACGACACTCTAGATGTCTTAATACGGACACCATATAACGCAGCGTATGAACTATTCTGATTTTCATAAAAATCGCGTGCGTTATAATATTAATACCACCAATAAAGCTAATAATTGTATTATTTAGATACTTAAATTGTATTATTAATTACAAAAATAATAAAAATAAATTAATTAATTACTAATTAAATTATATTAAATTATTCACAAAATTAATTATAAATAATACAATTATAATTTATCTGATTGTTTCATCAATAATATATAGTTTATCCAGTGGTATAAAGGGTGTCCGTATTATAACACAGGGTGTCCGTATTCGGACACGAGTACCGAATACGGACACCCCCGTTATCTATGGAATTAAAAAATTAAATACAATTTTAAAATCACAATAATATCTATAATCATAAAATATTAATATATTGTAATTTTTGAATACAAATAATGAGTCATAAAATGTTAATACCATTTATTGTTAAAGTGTCCGTATTAGGTTACTTTCCCCTAGATGCTAAATATTATAACTGATAATACTAAAATACATCTAATATCATGGACAATTCAAAATGATATTATCGAGTTATTTCACATGCAGTTTTATGAACAATTATTAAATAAATAGATAGATTTTAGAGTATAATGTTTAAACGCACACAAGACATTTCAAGATAGTTTATAATTCACAAGACATTTATATAACGATTATAATTATTATAAAGTAATCATTAATTATATTACAAAACTTTTCAAGAAACGGACAAGAATTGAAAGTTATTCGACATGTCATAGAAAAACTTGGTTAGATACGTGACTTATTGGGGGCTGATGTCAGAAGTCAGCGAGATTTTGACTGATCACTATTTAATATACCTTCAATTCTATCAGTAAATTCTCAAAATTTGATAGCTTTACTTTCCTGAAGTCTATTAAATATCATTATTCTACATTCTACAAATATCATCCTATTGTTTCTCTTCCCAATTATCAATTATAAAACGATCGCTAGGAAACATTAGCGCAGGATACACCAGTCTCCCCTGTATACATTAATATTCCCTAAGTCCGGGAAGGCATATAAGTTATAATTAATCTCATATTCGACTTAATGCTTGAGGCAAAAACTCTAGTAATGTTACTAAAACTGTACATAGTATGCTTGGAAGTAATATTACACCAAATGCAATAATAGATGTATTAATGTATAGGGGAAAGTAACCGAATACGGACACTGTCCGTATTCCGTCGGACAGTGTCTGAATACGGACACTCTCGGTATTTCGGAAACCATAAATCCTATACAATAATTGTAATGAATAAAATATTAATAATTATATAAATAGTCTAAATAAGTATTTGCTATTGTTTAATTATTCAAAATAATGCTGATATATCCAATAAAATGATTTTTTATTATGTTTTTAAATTTATAAAAAAAATCAACTTAAAACATTCCCAATCATATACATATGTATCAATATACAAAATAACAATTTATTATCAACAATTACAGCATTCTAAACATGATATACATAATTTCTATATTTGTTATCAAATATTAATTAAGATATTAGCATATAAATCCCTAATAGGACACTCTGGATGTATTAATACGGACACCCTATAACCAATCAGCGAGCAGAGTGTGAACTATTATGATTTTCATAAAAATCGCGTGCGTTATAATATTAATATCACCAATGAAGTTAAAATTAAAAAAATATTATTTAGATACTTAGGTATATATACTTGTATTATTAATTAATAAAATAATAAAAATTAATACATTAATTACTAATTAAATTATATTAAATTATTCACAAAATTAATTTTAAATAATGTAATTATAATTTATCTTATTTCTTCATCAATAATATATAGTTTATCTAGTGGTATATAGGGTGTCCGTATTATAACACAGGGTATCCGTATTCGGACATCCCTGTTATCTATTTAATACAAATATTAAATAAAATGTTAAAATCACAATAATATCTATAATCATATAATATTAATATATTGTAATTTTTGAATACAAATATTGAGTCATAAAATGTTAAGACCATTTATTGTTAAAGTGTCCGTATTAGGTTACTTTTCCCTACTTCATAATGCTTATATTCTAAATTTACCAGTATTTCTGATTTTATTAAATAGGTACCTATGAATTTATATCATATTGTATAAGCTATATTGTAAACTTACTAGTATTTCATCTCGCACAATCACTTAAATCCATAACTTGATTATGAATGTTAATTATATTTCTCTAATGGATCCACTTTCCTTGATTTTTTTCAAAAATCTGATTCATAAACTCAAATACTCTATCTCAAATTTGTTTTCTAAATCCCTTGATGAAGGCATTATGGTTAACGCATTGAAATATTCTATTATCAAACACATAAAGAAGAAAACGTCACTTAATCCTGATGTACTGACAAAATACTGATCCATATCCCAGCTTCCGTTTATCAATAATATTATGGACCACAGTCTAAACCGCCATCTACTAGATAACCTATCTTAACTTGAAGCAAATAATGTAGTTGAGCCCTTCCAGAGTGCACACAGAAAGTCATATTCTACTGAAATAATCACAGAGCTAGAGAGAAATTTCTCTCTAGCTCTATGGAAATAATATAGCTTATACACGCCCAATACTATAAGCAGACACGCCCACTATATTATACTAAAGAAGGCTCTCTTTACTTGTTTACCTAGTTATAAAACTTAACGTATCAAAAATATTACTATAACTATTACTAAACTAATAACTGACTACTTGCGGAACGGAGTCGACTCCCAGAATATATACTGGCACACAAGTTCTATATAGTCCTACATACTGTAATATTACATGGTTACAGCTGTCAGCTAGCTGTCACTAAGTTACCTGCTAGCGGCGAGAAATATCTCACCAATATTACTAACTCGATTTATAAATCGCTTCTCATCGAATTGTGTTCAGGTATTATAACTTTACTTTTCTAGTGCTTTTGATTAAATTGTTGACCTCTTTCATCACTGATCGCACTTTAGCAGATAATGATAATAACTATAGTTTATGGTTTATAGAAATATGTGGCTCTAATCATATTACCAAACGATATAACGTCCCAGCAAACATTAACAGCCTCACAACATCCTCATAACAGTCTTAACATATCATATTCTTAAATTATAGCCTCATATCGCTGTATGCGTTCAGATGTGTTTAACGTTGCTCAGATTTGCTGGAGGTAATTATTATTATCATTATAACTATTATTATTACATTATTTACCACTCAGCATATAATTAGGAGGTTTTTTTTAATTGTATCTAATTGAGTGTTAAAGTAGTGTAATTGTTTTTCCCCCAAATAAAGTGTAAAACCGTTTCTTGAGTTGTCCTCCTCAGTTGGCCTAAAAATATACGTTTCTAAATACTTTAATAATAATCACCATATAATATCCTCATAACTGCCTATATAACAGTCAATTTACAGCATCATAATATCTACATATAATATCTTCATAACTACCACATATAACAGCCTATTCACAGCCTCATAACATCATCATATGTGATGATGTATAATATCGATAATAATGATTATATATAATATCATCATAACTGCCTCATATAACAACATAATTACAGCCACATAACATCATCATATAATATCCTCATAAATTCCTAATATAACAGCCAATTTAAAGCCTCATAACATCATCATATAATATCCTTATAAATACCTCATATAACAACCTTATACAGCCTCATAATATCATCCTATAATATCCTCATAACTGCCTCATATAACAGCACCTGTATACATACCCAGAAAACCATAACAGCAGATTTAAATACTTATATATTTAAATGTTAATAAAGCAATATTGCTAAAAATATTGTAATCAGATTTTCGAACATTCTGATTTAAAATCTGCTTTAATTCAACCGATTTAAATGTTTTTAAAACATCTTTCTACTGTTTTATTAAGTAAATATTCAGTAATTCTGATTTAATAATCTCCTATATCTTAAGATATATTTAAATCTGTCTTATTAAGTATTTAAATCAACATTTATTACTGCTTTAAAATTTATTTAAATCTGTTATTATTATTAGCTGGGAAAATATATCTTATAGGTGGAGATTATTAAATCATAATTAAATCAGGCTTTAATACTTAATTATTATAGAAAGATGTATTAAAAACGTTTTAAATAAGTTGAATTAAAGCAGATTTTAAATCAGAATGTTCGAAAATCTGATTAAACTTGCTTTATAAACTGCTTTAATAAGTATTTAAATCTGCTGTTATGGTTTTCTGGGTATAAGCAAAGCTTTGGGGGCTTTGGTATAAGGCTGTTTTTATGAGGATATTATGAGTCTGTTAATGTTAGCTAGGGAATAGGTGTAAGTTACTACTTATAAGTGCACTAGTTATATCTGGAATTGATTATTTTTGTTTACTTTATCACGGATTTAAGAATTCCGAAGTAAAGAAAGTAGACAGTATCATTCTATCTGCAATACGTTTACTATTCAAGATTAAGCGATGCAATTATAATATTACTGATATATATCAACACGATATTAAATATCCACAATTTAGAAAACTCTGCAAATGTATTATTGTTAACACGTAGATGTTGCTCATAGGAAACCCCGGATACCTGCATGACCTGTTTCCCCAAGACACTCACGAGTACTAGAGCATCGGCGTTCATCTAGTGAGATTCTTCTCGAGCTAAAAAATGGATTCAATACGATTCAAATGCGTGCATTTTCCTCAAGCTGATTCGTTAGTTGTATTATTTACGTAATAACACATTGCTTTGCGAATTAGATAAAGAAAATATGTAATCTATGATTAACTTTTTCACTATTATTAATTATTATTTTTTAATTTATTATATTGTATTTATAAGTTAATTTAGCCGTAAATATATTTAATTTTAAGGGTATGTTTTGCCCTTAATGCAATATGTATAATGATATTTACGTTACAATCTGATATTATATTTTTAATATCTAAATATTAATGTTTTTTGTACAAATCTATTAATTATATAATAATCATATATTTTTTAATTAAGTGAAGTGATTTGAATAAAAAATATTATAAATAATATATCATGATCTTTTTCAAATGAATATGTTCAATAGATTAATCAGGAGATTGAGGAGATTGGTCAACATGTAACCTTTGAACTATTGGATGCTACACATATCTAATACATTTATAAAACATTATATCTATATATTGGATTAGAGATATTCAATAAAGCTATTCAGTAAATAGCTATTTAAATAATATTTACTAATATACATATATAATATATTTAGTTAATATTACATATGTTTATCATTGATGTTTTAGACTTATTTATTTACCTTGTTTGGCTTAGCTTATGAGTGATATATGTGTGTGTGTGTGTTAAAACTCTAAACATCGTATGTAATACAAACTGTATACTTTATATCCTATAGGATTTATATTATAAAGTATAAAGTAACATGGACAATATGGGAATACGATCATAATATATGATAGTAGAATACAAGATATATTTATGTTTAAATAAATATGAAAATTGGTATACATTTTTATTAAAAGTTTATAACATGCTATATATATAGTTTAAAATATAAATATAATAAAATTGCAGATATCATAACTGTCAAATTGTAATAATACATAATATACATTTATTAATGAATAAACATATGATCCTAAGTAAGCAAATAAACACTTTACATTACATATACATATATATTATATATATATATATATATATATATATATATATATATATATATATATATATATATATATATATATATATATATATATATACATATATAATATAAAATTTAATAAACATATACAATTTATCACAGATTTCATTATTTTTGATAATATTAATAATAATGATAATAATAATAATGTTGTTGGTTAGTTTGAAGAAGTATGCGGTAGTTTCAGTTGTTTCAATGTAGTAAGACGATTCACATTCTCGATGCGAGACTTAATCTTCAAACCCAGACGATTGTACTTTTTCTTCAAGAAATACGATAATTCGCATTCCCTCTTCTCCCTTTGATGTGATGCGTTATTATTAAATATAAAACTAATAAACATTATATGATAATTAATGATAATTTTATAGCAACCATATGTTCCTAACGCATATGTTTACACAATACATAAACATGAAAAATAGTTGTTAGAATTTTTACTAAATATATTGAAAATTTATTTAAATAGTTATTTTTTAATATTTATTATGAAGACAAATTCAAAAATATATTTGTAATTTTTATATATATATATATATATATAAAAATGTATAAATATATATTGATAACATACTCTATAGTGTATTATTGTTACTGTATTACTTAGCATAATTATTTAACATATCTGTTAACCTTGGGACAGGGCCCCTGGAATTTACTGGAAGATTTGTTAACGGCATTTTACTTCCTTCAGGGAACATATCTCTATTGAAATATGTATTCGACATTAATTATATATTATATATATATATATATATATATATATATAGATATATACACTTTACTATATATATTATATTATGTTGATTATAATATTAATTATATATGTATTAAAAATATATCACAAATACATATAATATATTATATTTTAATATGATTAAATTATCTAACTAAACCATCATATATATATATATAAAATTAAAGTATTACTAACGATGATTTAGCCGCGGTCTTGGTTTCTTTAAGCATGCTAGTAGTAGGCACAGGAAGAATGTGGAAGTTGGCGGCAATCATTTCAGGAGTGAGAATATCATCACTGTTGTATTTAGAAATAACGTTAGCGGTCATATAGTACTACATAGATAATTGTATTGATTTACTGCCGAATACGAAAGGTACAAATATTTAGGAATATATAAAAAGTAATAATCATGAAGAAAATAAATAGATGCGGAACTAAATAAGTTTCGATGAGATATTTTAGTTGATATGAACTAGTCCATCCAAAGAGAAAAGTTAAAAGTCGCACTTTTAAATACAGTGCGCGTTCGATAATGTGATTGAAACAAGTGTGGTTGAAATAATGGATTTTAAAGTGATACTGTGATGAATTTAACATCGACTTATTTAAGTCCAAAATAATAAAAAACTTATATAGCCTTCGCAATTAAAAAGTTTAGTATAACATTTACCGCAGAACTACGCGATCATAAGATATATATATACATCTGTATACACACATTATATCGTGTAGGCTTGAATCACTATTGTATTATACATTATTTATCAAAGCCACCTTTGCGTCAAGTATTTTATGTATAGATTAATGACGATAGACTTAGCTACGGCCCCCTAGTGATACCGACCAATCATCTTTATCGTCGGAAGGCAGTAGAGCCGTGTATCCGGAGGAAGGTATCGTGGTGTCGTCGAGAAGTTTGGGCACACTCTCGGGCAGCATGTCGGTACCGAAGCTGTCACTCCTAGAGAAGGGGCGGGGCTTATGTTACAATTTCTCTCCTGATACTCGGAAGCGATTTTACAATATGTATAGGCGTGTTTAATAAACAACCTACCTATAGGTATATTTAAATAAATATATTTACTTACAGATTAGTAATCTCATATTTGTACTTCATTGTCTTCACGTCATTGATATAATAGTTATCATAGGGTATAATCACGAAGGACAGGCCACGTAGTAATTGTAATCATAACATAGAAATTAAATAGCCGTATATTAGTAATTTATTTATTACAGTGTTCAGTGCGTACTAAAACTATTAATCTTAATATAAATATAACCTATATTATATTACAATAAAATCTCTTAGATTATATTCATCTGTAGGAGGATTATATAAGTATATAGAGCGCTATAGTAAATGTTAAAACAACAACAGAAAGTATGTTCATAATAGTAACTTTGTGTACTACAAACTATATACTTTTCAGTGGTATATTTCACTATATTTCAATGATTTAAAATCTTTAAAATAAAATATCAAAGATATTTATTTATTAGCGAAATAAAAATGATTATATTTTTTAATTTTTATTTCAATATAAATATTTTATTAAAAAGACAAATTTATTTATAAATTCGGTTTGAATATTTTATTTTATTTAATGCGTCATTCTAAATAAAATAATGCTTATAAAATTAGATTATAATTTTAAAATAATCACATTGTAATCATTGATTTTGTAATTATTGTTTGCATTGATTTGTAAATAACTTTTAAATATGAACTCCTTGTAAACCTTGTTACATACAATAACATCATTCAAGCACCAAATATAAATTTCACAAAATAGGCTTTAAGGGATTATCCCTTTGCTAGAAAGACCTAACACTTGCTAGAAAGCGAATTTATAGCAAGTTTTAGTGGGATATCCCATTGATTTCCGGCAACTTGACAGAAATATAGTAACTTTAAACGGGGTATCCCATTACAACTTGCTAGAAAATCACTTTCTAGTAAGAATTTCCCGACTTTATTTCCCGAAATACCGGTAGTGATACCGATACCTCCGATTCTCCTTTAGCAGACGTCCTGTCCTTAATGAAGAGATAACTGTCATAGGTGGGTGACTAACCATCTAGGAGCCCAGACGTTAGTGAGAGTGGGCGTGTTAGACAGAGCTGTCAGTCCTTGAGAACAGAACTTAGTCCATACCATGGTACCCTTGATGACGTCCTGTAGTGAAGGGTTGGTGAGGTGTAGCTATGTTAGGAGATCTATTGTCTTGTGGGTTAACTAGTTAAATAAAGCATATATATAATATATCATATATATTATATAATAATAATATGTATTTATTGAAATCACAAATATATATATTGAATACAATACATAAGTGCATTGGTAATAACTACTATATATTAATCTATTTTATAGAAATTACATTATTTGTTACAAAATTTATAGATACAATTATATTTGTAATACCTTCAATTTTACAATATATACATTATTAAACTAAATGGTAGATATATTAAAAAAGTATATATTATTGGCGAATTATTATTATAATATATAACTAAATATTAAAATTAAAAATGTGTTCATACAATCACATATTTGTTACAAATAAATGTTACAAAGGAGTAATATCTTAAGGGGGTATACCACTACAAGTATTTCCGGCAAATTGAGGAAATATTTTAACTTTATATTGGGTATCCCATTATAACATGATAGAAAATGGTTATAAAGTTACAATATTTCCGGCAAGTTGCCTGAAAATCTTGTAGTGGGATACCCCCTAAGATATTACTCTTGTAGTGGGATGTGATACCCCCTTAAGATATTACTCTTGTAGTGGGATGTGATACCCCTTTAAGATATTACTCTTGTAGTGTGGCCCCTTTAGGTTTTCGCACCCTCTCCATGCGATAACACAGACGTTGCCTACCTGTCTATGAAGGAATGGCTTCTGAGCTGGCAGGGCACCCGGAACACACTGAGGTATGGCGCATAGCTGGTAGTCGTCACTGATCTCTGAGTAGTTACGAGTCTGACCGTACGAGCGCAGCATCGGTATGGGGTTCTGTAGGGTTGGGGTGGAGCGGGGGGGGGCTTAATACATATATATATATCGTTATTAAATATATACTATTTAAGGCAACCTAATATCGATAGATTTTATTATTAATTAGAATATTTTAAAATAATTACTAATCATTATTTATACCGAATGATAAAATTATAATTATTATCTGATTATTATTTATTATATATATATATATATATATATTAAATATATTTACATCCATATATATAATTATATATATTTTAATTAAATGTAAATAATATTTATCATAATTTAATTAAGATAATAATTCATGATAATAACTGTTATTATTTATTAGTATCTATTTCAAATAGAAGTTATCAAATAGAAATTACTGCATCAGAATGTTTGAAAATATTTTAAAAATAAAACATCATAATAATAAAATAACAAAATTAATATAAAATTAAATTAAATATGAAAGTATAAAATAGGTAAGTGCCTATATTATATAGGGTAATTACGTATGTACATAATAATACTATTAAAAGGTAGGTGTACATAATATTAATCTTCTAGTACATTATTTATGTTTGTTATTAATAAAAATCTATTTTCGAGATGATTCCATTTAAAAGGTCCATCATTTCAGATAGAAAATATTCTTATATTTAGATGAAAATGTGGGTTATCAAATAACATAATATGTTATTGAACATATATAATATTGTAAAATTAAAATTGTAACATTGAAAATATATTTCAACAAATATTTAATGGAAATTATCACTAAATATAAACATATATCTAATAGAATTTCATTTTATTTCATTGAAATATAAATTTTTATTTTATAATATTTAGTATATATAATTTAGAATTAATTAATATAAAAAAATGTATATGAATTATAAAATATATTTTAATATTGTCCGGTTTTCCCATAATATAATATAATTAGAAAATTAGGCAATTCTATTCACAAAAACTTTATTTATATTTAACTCGATATGACATAATATATATATATATATGGTTTCTATAGGAAAGGGTATTTTAAATAATAAGTTATATATATATATATATATATAACTAATTATCAATATATAACTAATTATCCAAAACACCTTCTCTCAAAAAAAAGCCTACATAACGAAGAGAGAACTGGTTACTAGTGATGCATGGTCGCAGCAGCAGCAGTCACTAACGAACACATGCATCGCGGGATACTTGATACGCTCGAACAGCGCCAGCGGTGGTTTGATGTCGGCGTGAGAAGGTCTCCGTGAAGCGGGTCTCGTCGCTTTACAGAGGTCATCCTCGCGCTCGTATGTTGAGGTCAGCTCATCGGATACACGGATACATTCATCCTGATCGAGGGGTGGGGGGTTAACTAATATAGATCTGATGTACACAAATACAGTTTGTCATGGTATCGTTATTAACATATTTATCTTGTATCGATAAATACAGATTGATCTGGTATCGATATATGTGTAATGCGAGATCGGTTAATTTTTAATTTATAAATTTATGATAAATAGCATTACGATTACGTTTACATTATAAATACAAATTAGTGTTGTTTAAAATATTGGTCGTAAAATTTACTTTTATTAAATAATTATAAAAACTATGAATTATTTTAACTTCAACCTAACGAGGTTAAGTGACTAGGGGGTGGATAATATGTTAAGTTTATGGTTAAGGGTGGTATTGGGTTAATAGGAGAAATGAAGAATTGTACATTATAGGTATATACACCTTAATGATGGAACGCACTTACAGATGATCTGAGATCTATAACATCGATATTCAAGATAAGAATTACGAATTACCTAATATGTATATAGTTTAGTTGACATTTTGGCATGTCTATAAGCCACGTTTTAAATAAATACATGTATACAGTATGGTATCCTTATTGTATTGGTGAGATGATCGGTATGAGGCTTATCTAGTACAGATGTTATGGCTTGTATACTATGCATAGTATGAGGAGAACTAGAGTTAGGGTGATACGAGTGGTATATAGGGTCATAGGCATTGATGGGTAATGATCGTAAAGCATGTATTCAATCATGGCTATATGTTTGATCACGATAGTACTCATTATATATTGTGATAGTGATAGTGATAGTGATAGTGATAGTGGTAGTGATAATGATCGTTGATCATACCCATAACTGGGTAAGGGAGGTAGATCAAGAATGCTACCCTATACTAGCCTCAGAACCGGTTCTGAAAGGTCTTTCTGATCATACCCATAACTGGGTAGGGGAGGTAGGTTAAGAATGCTACCCTCTACTAGCCTCAGAACCGGTTCTGAAAGGTCTTTCTGATCATACCCATAACTGGGTAAGGGAGGTGTGATAAGAATGCTACCCTCTACTAGCCTCAGAACCGGTATACTAGCCTCAGAACCGGTTCTGAAAGGTCTGTCCGTGATGACAGGTACATAGTTAGTGGCTGCTTCATGCACGTCGTATTCCTTGTAACCGAGCAACTCGAATGTGTGCGGCACCTAGTGGACAATAGTGAGAGGCTTTACGAGGGTGGGATAGTGATATGTGTAGAGGGTTAATGTGTGTAGGGGGATAGTATGTGTAGGGGTTAATGTGTAGGAGGATAGTATGTGTAGGGGGTTAATGTGTGTAGTAGGTTAGTATGTGTAGGGGTTAATATGTTGAGCATTAGTGTGGCCATCTAGTGGTCAGTGTTGTGTGTTATTGTCATGTTGTCGGGGTAACGTAGGTGTGTGGGGGGTAACGTGGAAACAGGGTGGTTATGTTGTGTGGGAATGGGAACTTTATTCGGTATGTTGAATGGGAACTTATTAAAGGAACTTATTAATATGTCATAGATTACGTAGTTTAACATAATATAACGCTCTGGTATAAAAGTTTGCGATGATTGTTTCAAGTAATTTTAATAATATTTAATGACAAATAAACATCATACGGAGATGAGTAATGATGTAACGATGTAACAAAACGTATAAGTGAGTTGCGTACTATCCTCATTATAATATATATATACCTAGATATAAACAACTAACGATAGAATAAGTTACTGATCAGTACTCGAGTACAGTAAATATTTAGTCGAATTCAAACGTGAATAACCTTGAGGTCAAAGTACGGAATGTCATCTACGACGTTGATCGTGGTAGGTCGGTAGGCTATTGTTCCTAGGGCGTCTATAGCCTGTTTAGTGATGACGTAATGATTAGTTCAGCCACCTAGCGAGTGTATCAGTCGAGATACCCGACGATACATGCGTGTGTATACGGATTGCACGCTTATTACATAATTATTGTGTACTGATTACATAATACATATTGCTTAATTATCAAATCATTATTAGATGATGCATAATTCTTAATTATCAAATAATTATTACATAATACATAATGCTCAAGTATTACGTAATCGTCTCATAACGACGTAATAGCGATTACACGACAACTATTGCATAACTATTGCGTAACGACCATGTCATCTTTAACGTTGGGAGACTGATACGTCGCGAATGTCTTCAGACCTATGCGGTCAGCGGTGAAACTTTTCAGTGGGTGGTCATCTGCTAGGGGTATCAGCTCCTCGAGGTCGGGTACTACAGGTGGGGTAGGGTACTACAGGTGGGGTAAGGTAGGGTACGGTGTAGCTTGCAGACATTAGGACGCTTATGAATGTGTGCAATATATGTAACATATTTATATGTATATATATAGGTATATAGGTATACATATATATATATATATATATATATATATATATATATATATATATATATATATATATATATATATATATATAACTATATATATATAATAACTGCCTGTGTGGCTCAGTGGCTAAGGCGTCAGACACACAAGCAGTAGGACACGGGTTCGACCCTCGTCCGGACCATTAATTAATTTTATAAAATGGGTCTTAAAATATTATTTAGAAGTGATCTTATATAATTGTGTATAAATAAATGATCGGCTCTCGTTAAAACCATGGATGCCTTAACATGAGAACGGCTTCGAAGGGACATTAGAGCCATATATGGTTATAAGTGAAAACTTCATCTAAGTTCCTGGATGGGATGAAAGGACTCCACCAAATAAAAAAAAAAAAAATAAAAAAAAAAATATATATATATATATATATGGGGTAATGTTATGTGTAACTTACAGATATAAGGAAACTTACATATATATATATATATATATACAATATTGTTGTTATTGTTGTTATTTTTATTTGGTGGTGTCCTTTCATCCCATCCAGGAACTTAGATGAAGTTTTTCACTTATTACCATATATGGCTCTAATGTCCCTTCGAAGCCACTCTCATGTTAAGGCATCCATGGTTTTAACGAGAGCCGATTATTTATGTATACACAATTATATAAGATCACTTCTAAATAATATTTTAAGACCCATTTTATAAAATTAATTAATGGTCTGGACGATGCTCGAACCCGTGTCCTACTGCTTGTGTGTCTGACGCCTTAGTCACTGAGCCACACAGGCAGTTTATATGAACAATATATGTAACAAATTTATGTATATTTATGTATATTTATATACATATATATATATATATATATATATAGGTATATAGGTATACAGGTATACATATATTTATTATTCCTAATTTCATTTATTATTCTTATACTAATTTATATTTAATAATTCATATTTCATATTTCACTTTAACGTATAGCACTATTGAACACTAAATAATGTTATAATGTATATCATCAGCATAATGATGATATTAATGATGAGATAATGATGAGATAATCTCCTAGTCATCATTATCGTATACAAAACTATGCATATTTATGTCATCTCTATCTATATCTCTAACTCTGTTTCAATATTTCTTCCTCTCTATCTAGATACCATTTGATGTTACTCTCTATACACGCAGACACGTATGCACGTAGCAATTCATGAGTCATAGACTAGTATATTATGCATACTATGTATTGATTTATAATGAACATTACGCCCGAGAGAGTGGTGTAACGAGGTATATGAAGTTCAGATTCTGAACCCCTACTAACCCCTACCTCATACTAGCCCCTACCCTCTACTAACCCCTACCTCTTACTAACCCCTACCTCCTACTAGCCCCTACCCTCTACTAACCCCTACCTCTTACTAACCCCTACCTCCTACTAGCCCCTACCCTCTACTAACACCTCCTCCTACTAACTCAAGTGTGCCGGAATAATAGTGTTATCATCGGTTTTGTCTTCGCCCACGTGCATCTGCATTATCTCCCTCGTTTCCCTGCTGCGGGCACTTTCAGCTGTAACCAGAGGGTGGGGGTGGGGTGGGGGTGCATGGTTATCTTATCTGTTATGTTTACAATCAATAAGTATTAGGTAACAGTGAATAACAAACTATTTTATTTTTTTATATATATCTTACGTTATATATTTTATATATAAACATAAAATACATTTAAATACCATTAAAATAAATGTAATACACATGTATTCTATTTATATCATATATATATATATATATATATATATATAAATATTATGTTATGTAATTTTCTATTTAATTTAAATAGTTTGTAATATATATTTTCCATGAAATATTTATGTCGTATATTTAGGTCATATTTCATTCGTGCGCTGTCATTCACCGTGAACGGTCGCGTTTCACATTCATATACATTAATTCCGTTTTTGTATAACAGTCTTAACTGGCTGAATTAGATCCTTGTTTAATACAACTTTACGTATAGATTCTATACGCCCTAATGGATCAACCCAATGAAGGATATTGCATAACCTGTTGTAAGCAGTTCAAGGGTACTCGTGGACTTGCTATTCATCGTCGACGTATGCATGCACATGCATACCATATTGAGTACACAGATACAATAGTAAACAACATAACGTCCCAGTCGAGACAGCGTTGGTCTGAAGGCGTCTCGAGAAAGCTTGCGTTAATCGAAATTGATATACTGTCCAAAAAAAGTGACTCGAAGAGGTTTCCAATCAATAAGGAGATAGCGGAGAAGTTTACTGAGAGGTCTCTACAGGCTATCACAACTCATCGGTCATCTGCGAAGTACAAATCTCTGGTTCGATCACTCCAGACATACGTTAATATAAATCATATTGTACAGCCTGTTTTGCACATAGACAATCTACTAACTAACAATCCCAATAACAATACTGAAGATACATACGATACTGATAACATTACTGATACTAACAGTACTAACTATGACCCTAACGACACTTTGCCCATACATTTAGATACACCACATTTATCAAATTACATTAACAATATACAAACTAACATTTTACATAATAACAACATTCATATAAACACTATTAATGACACGCAACCATGCGAAACGATTAATTCTAATGTATCGAATAGCTATTGTTATGATTTATCTACAGGTCCTAGATCACAAAACAATATTGATTTAACTAATAAAACAAATATTTTACAATATATCTTAGATTTACACCCTAGCAAATACATATTACCTAGTTTAAAATTACATATACAGAATTTTAATTTCGACAATATTCAAAATCTAATAGACCTAGATTATGAACAATTAATTAATTCATCTATAGTTCAATCTAAAAAAAAACCAAAAATATTACGTAACAATATTATTTCTAACAATACACAATGTAATGATAATATAGGCGTGCAATCAAATAGAAATGTTAAGCGTAAACAAAGGTGTTTATTATTTGCTAAAACGCAACAAATGTATTCTAAAAATAGATCCAGGCTTGCTAAATCTATTTTCGACGGCGAAGATATTACAAAAGAAATTAAAGAAATGCCAATAGATTTACAATTTAAATATTGGAGTGAGTTAATAAGTAAGCCATCTATTCCATTCAACCACTTATTTGTTAATAATAGTAATGCATATATACATCCAATTACGATAAACGAAGTAAATTCATGTTACGGCACATTACACGACGGCGCCCCGGGAATAGATGGTCTTACAAAATGCGATTTAACTAAAATTGGTCTAAATAATATAAAAGCTCGCTTTAATATTTATCTCATATCATCGACTGCACCTTCCGCATTTAAACTAGGCCTAACTACTTTAATCCCTAAAACTAAGCACAGTACTGAGCCGTCCCATTATCGTCCAATAACTATGTCATCGATATTCTGTAGACTTTTCCATAAAATGTTGGCACGCAGAATTGAAAACACAATTAGTCTTAATCCACGGCAAAAAGCTTTTGTTCGACGTGATGGTATTGCTGAGAATATCTTTTTACTTAAATCTATTATATATCAACATAAAAATGCATTACGCCCATTAAAGATGTGTTTGTTGGATGTTTCTAAAGCTTTTGATACGGTATCTCACAACTCAATTGTTGCATTAGCCGAAAGAGTAGGGACTCCTAAAATGTATACAAGTTATATCATGCATACTTATTCTGATTGTACAACTCAATTAAAATATAAAAATGGAGTATCACCTAGTATACCAGTCAATCGTGGAGTAAAACAAGGTGACCCAATGTCTCCCGCTCTTTTTAACTCCATTATAGATTATGTAACTGATAATATGCCAGGTAGTATTAATTTACAAGGAAATAGTACAATAAGCCATATGGCATTTGCAGATGATCTGGTTTTATTTGCGAAAGATGATGTAATGATGCAATATCAAGTTGATCATGTTTTATTTAGACTAGCTCAATGTGGGTTGAACGTTAACAAATCAAAATGCGCTACATTGAATATAATTATTAACCCAAATAAAAAACAATGGATATGTAACCCATATAGTTTTATATCTATTGATAATTCTACAATTAAAGCGCTAAATATAGAAGAAACTTATAGATATCTTGGCATCAACATAGGCGCTTTGGATAATAAAAATAATTCAATTAATGATGACCTCACATCGAAACTCTTGGCAATATCTAAATCTACTCTAAAACCCCAACAAAAATTGTTTATGCTCAAAAATCATCTAATTCCAAGTATGCTTCATACCTTGACTTTCTCTAACGTCTATTTAAATTCATTAAAAACGATGGATAGAAGTATTCGGGCGTTCGTCAGACGTTGGCTTCGACTACCTTCAGATACTTCACTCGGTGTATTCTACGCACCTAGTAGTGTCGGTGGGATAGCTATCACTCGTCTTTTTCTGGCAATACCGGTGCTGCGGCTAAAAAGGATTTCATCCATTAGAAGGAATGATGACACTATTATTCAAACTCTTCCCGATAGTGTTATTCTAAAATGGTCTACACCTCGAGTATACAATGAATACACGTTTATTGATAACACCTCCATAAATAAATATCATTCAATATATTTATTTAATTCTGTCGATGGCAAGGGTTTAGAATTAGGCACGCATAGTCCTTTTATTAATAATTGGATAACTTCTCCTATAAAGATGTTTTCTGGTCGCGATTTTGTAGATATGGTAAAGCTAAAGCACGGTCTACTATATACACATTACAGATGTAAACGTATGTTTCCAAGTTTAAATACAAACTGTTTAAGGCGAGGGTGTAATTATAAATATGACTGCCTAAATCATATTATGCAGACCTGTAGATTTAATTATAATAACATTATTCACAGGCATAATTATGTTAACGCTCTTTTAATCACTCTACTTAATAAGTACAAATTTACAACTATACTGGAACCACACATACGAACACAACTTGGTTTACGCAAACCTGACTTACTGGCTTACCGAAATGACATTGTTTATATTATAGATACGCAAATCTCAACTGATACAATAGATACCGATACTAATTACCGACACAAAACTGACTACTATAACAAACCTGAAATACTCTCCTACGCAAAACAACTTACTGGTGCAAAGCAGGCTAAACTAAGTGCCTCTTGTTGGAACTGGCGTGGTATACCCTCATCCCTAACGTCTAAAGACCTATATTCGTTAGGCCTGAGGAAGCATGATATTACGCTACTCAGTATTCGTGTCATGACAGGCAGTCTAAATATTTATCGCAAATACTGCTGCAATGGATTATTGTAATATCCTTAATTACCTGGCCTCTCCCTTGCCTACTTCGTCATATTTTTATTAATATGTTTTCGCTAATAAATGGGATAATTGGCTCTGGTTATTAACTAACCATTGTCCGAAAAAAAAAAAAAAAAAAAAAATATATATATATATATAAATATTATGTTATGTAATTTTCTATTTAATTTAAATAGTTTGTAATATATATTTTCCATGAAATATTTATGTCTATTTAATACATTTAAAATACGTTTAAAATGTTATTTATTTGTTTAAAATACATATATAAATATTAATTAGTGTAATTTCTATTTTTAATGAATATAATTAATATTAAATACGTATAAATAATATTATTACCTTTGCTATCGGCAATTTCTTTTTCACGCGCCGTTTTCAACTTTTGAATTCGCGTATTCGCACGATTTCGGATAATTATAATCCTGGCCGCCATTTTGAATCTCTCCAAATGAAAATGTCTCCTCCCATACAGATCGTTGCTGTATGTATCAAATGTCGCAGTGCTATCGGCAATCTATTCATATGTTCTAAATATAGATATACGATAACATATTAAAGATTAAATAATCACATGCTACAAATGATGATTTAATAGTACTCTATATTCTAGTATTTTATTTAAACTAATCTATTTGAATAACATGGCAACTAGGATCTCATAGGAGTTATTCCCACTATAATACTTCTGAGATATGTTTGTATATACCCTATTTTTTTAATATAATTAAAATATCGATAATGGGCTCAAATATAGTTAATTATATTATTAATAAATCACTCATGCTAATTAATTGATTAATTATCCTAGTATAAATTAATTCTTCAGATGAAAAATATTGTATATTAGATATATTTCTAATATTATTTGTAATATCATATATTTCTAATACAAAGTGTATCTAAACACAATATCTTACAATACTTAAACACTGAGATTTAAACATTTTCGACATCTCGAAGTGTTCGCTTTTTCTGACAGGAAATATCGAATCTTTCAAATTCATCGGATATTATTGGTTCTTCAAGGTGTCTCTATAATTAATATATATTACATTAAATATTTACATATATATATATATATATATATATATATATATATATATATATATATATAAATATATATAAGTATAGGTTATATATAAATAAATTAAACAATCTATATTATAATGAAATAAATTTGAATAATTAATTTAATGATATTATTTATGTACATATTGAATAACATGAGTATGAAAAATACTATAGAAGATATTCATTATTATATTATATGGCATTAATTATAAAATTTATGATTATGTGATTTTTGATTATGTAATTATGATTGTGATTATGTGATGTATTAATGACTAGTATAAACAATTTGATATTTCTCCGTAATTATTGCAATAATAAGGTCATCTTTGGTTAATTTTCTAATTTACTACGTTTTAATTTTTTTACTTTTTTAATTCCGCACTATTCTTTGTTTATTTTAATAACGTATATTATCGTTAGAAAATATTTACATTTTATACTTTCGATTATATATTTCAACTATATATTTGTTTAAATAAATTATCAATCAATCATTACAATATTATTATGTTTAGTTCAGTTAAATAATAAGCTTATTACAATCATATCTTAAATAATTACCAACGTTATATTCTTCTTTAGAAATGATTCTATAATCGTCTATACCTATCTTCTCGACCATCGATATTGGCTGGCTGCCAAGTTTAACTTGCCATCTCAACTGATTCTGTCTTTCGTCGTGTATGGATTTACAGAGAGCCATTTCAAACATCGCTTCCTATATTGATCCAATACTTTAATATTAATTTAAATTTATATATATATATATATATATAGTGGGTAAATGCGCAACACATACATTTTAATAGTACTTGTTTATAAACTTACTTCTTAACACTACGTTGAATGATAAGGAGGGTTTCTAAGATATAATAAGTAGAGAGTCAACACTAATTCGGATAAGGTAACTATGCTATTGTGTATTCGTATACCTAAGATAATACTTGTACTGGTCTTTATAATGAGAACTTACAATAAACATAACTATTGAAAAGTAAACTTACGCCGAACCTCATTATTCGCCTAACAACATATATACATATATTTACTTAAGGGGATGCGAAGTATCAAGTGAAATATGTGTCAAATGTAATGGAAAACATTATATTTTAAAAGGTGATAACAAACTTTATTATTTATGTTTTCTTAATGTTTTATAATAATATATATATATATATATATATATATAAATATATATAATACTGATTAACATCAACACTAGGGTGTGAGCCACACATCGTGAAGCTATGAGAGGTTGTGTTGTGTACTAGTATAATATATTTATATTTACATATATATAATTTTGTATTATTATTTAAATAAAAAAGCATTTTTTCATACTATAAATGTAATATAAAATACATTTATTTAAAAAAATAAACATCAATTATCATAATATATATGTTTTCTAAATGTGAAATAAAAATTTGATTTATTAAAAATTTATCATAATTTATATGAGTGAGAATTTGAGAACATCAGTATTCAAGTAATTAGAGTTTACTTATTAATTATTTTTTTTAGTGAATTTATAATTAGTTCCTATTTTTTATGTATTTTAAAATTTTATATATATACAATTATATGAATTAAATTAATACATATATATGCATATATAACATATTACTAATTTTAATCATAATATTAATTATAATAAATATATATTATTTACAATATATAATATAATAATAATAATAATTATAATAAAAATGTAAATTAATTTATCTAACTTTTATTTGATTATATAGTTTTAAAATGAGAACTTTATAAGTTATATTCGATATAGAAATATGATTTAAAAGATTATATTTCATATATTTTAGATTTAAATAATTGTTTCTCATAAAAGTGAATTTCTTATAAAATACTTCATTAAACATGTAAAATGTTACCTCCTTCAGATATAATATGATTAAATTAAAGATGAGTTATATATTTAACTTTGCAAAAAAATTAAATAAATTTATATTAAATTAAATAAATATTAACTTAGAAATATTATTTTTCAACAAAAAAAAGTCATTAAAATATATCATATTTTTCATTAGTTTATTATCTAAACAAAATTGAAAATATGTGTATATCAATATATAATTATATGAAATAATATATGTTTGTTTACCTTTATTTGTTTAGATGAAGGCAGATTCTTTTCACTGGCTTGACTTATACAGGCTATAGGAATAATAGTAGCTATTAATTATCACTCAATAATGCTGAATGAATACGATTACAGTGAATTTGACTTTAATTATATTACAGTTAACTCTCAATATCTCAGAATTTAAGGGACTGAAGAAATTTGTCTGAGATATCGAGTTTCTGAGATTTAAATTTATTCTTAAATGTATTTACATAGGTAAAACACCAAACAAATATTTGTAAACAGTCTAGCTTGGTTTCTGAGATATAGAGAGTCTGAGATATCGAGAGTTGATTGTATAACTCTATTGATTAATATGTAACTGTAGATCTATTACCTTCCCTAAGGTCCTGGATGTTAAGTTTGCCTTGTTGTTGCATCAGTACGTTAGCAACCGCCTGGTGAGTGTCCAGTTTCTTGGGAACCTTGAGGCCTTTATACACTTTTATCTTCAATGAATAAGTGGGTGCCATGAAAGAAGTGCGTATATAATCGACTACGTAAATTATGTATATTTTAATTTATAAAATTGTAAAGTGAATATATTTTATAATATAAAACTATATTAAGTTTTATTAGTGTATTTTTCATTTCATGAAATCAGATATAAAAATTGAAACACTGTTAAGTATATATAACTGTACTTATAGAAGTATGATATGTAACTGTTAATCTATTCGTACAAATTTGACCTATTAACTACATACAAAATATATAATATTTTCTAAATTCTAAATTTTAAATACGGTAAATATGTCGTATTTATTTTTAATTTTATGAAATTAGTAACTAGAATTCATACATCAATCACTGAGTAGTATTTACGATACCGCATATAGAATTAACGCGTGGGAAACACATATATTTCGATATCAAAAAATATTTCAATATAACAATATTATAATATATTATGCTATAGAAGTAAGGTACATCTGTACAGGACACTCTGATGTAATCCACCGTATTGACCACACCGGTCCTAATGGTGATACTGACCAGTTGACCACACCGGTCCTACTGGCGATACTGACCAGTTGACCACACCGGTCCTACTGGTGATACTGACCGGTTGACCACACTGGTCCTAATGGTGATACTGACCAGTTGACCACACCGGTCCTACTAGCGATACTGACCAGTTGACCACACCGGTCCTACTAGTGATACTGACCAGTTGACCACAACGGTCCTACTGGTGATACTGACCAGTTGACCACACCGGTCCTACTGGCGATACTGACCAGTTGACCACACCGGTCCTACTAGCGATACTGACCAGTTGACCACACCGGTCCTACTAGTGATACTGACCAGTTGACCACAACGGTCCTACTGGTGATACTGACCGGTTGACCACATCGGTCCTAATGGTGATACTGACCAGTTGACCACATCGGTCCTAATGGTGAAACTGACCAGTTGACCACACCGGTCCTACTGGTGAAACTGACCGGTTGACCATACCGGTCCTACTAGCGATACTGACCAGTTGACCACACCGGTCCTACTAGTGATACTGACCGGTTGACCACACCGGTCCTACTGGTGAAACTGACCGGTTGACCACACCGGTCCTAATGGTGATACTGACCAGTTGACCACACTGGTCCTAATGGTGATACTGACCAGTTGACCACACCGGTCCTAATGGCGATACTGACCAGTTGACCACACCGGTCCTACTAGTGATACTGACCAGTTGACCACACTGGTCCTACTGGCAATACTGACCGGTTGGCCACACCGGTCCTAATGGTGATACTGACCGGTTGACCACACTGGTCCTACTAGTGATACTGACCAGTTGACCACACTGGTCCTACTGGTGATACTGACCGGTTGACCACACCGGTCCTACTGGTGATACTGACCGGTTGACCGATGTCCGACGAATGCGGGGGCGGTGGTTCCCCCCCGGAGAGTCTTCTACGACGACGGCGGTTGTCTCGCGCCCTACAAAGGGGCGACGCCACACGAGATGAGTCACACGAGATGCCCGAGTCGAAGTCTTCCTCCTCTTCCTGTTCGTCACCGGAGAGGGCGCGACATTGGGGCGCATAAGTCAGCTCGTTCTGCTCGTCTCGTTGACTGCTCGCGGCGGGGGGGGGGGGCGTTAGGGATATGCGGTGACGATTGGGTGCGGCGGTTACTGGGGGATAATGTCGACAGTGACAATCTATGCGCGATGCGAATGTATTTATGTTGATTTCGTAATCTATATCTTATGATTTCTGGGCTACGAAATTATTATATAGTATTATTACTATGTATTATAATAATCGTATTAAGTAGTATTGCGGTGTACGCGTATTAATGTGCATTCATATTCATATCTTATCATTTCTCATTTATGATATCATATTATAATGACTATATACCGATATAGAGTACACAATAATAAATAATAATGACTACTATCAAAGATGTTGAGAAGCAACGATATAAAATTACTTATCTACGCAACATAATTAAGAGTTAATTACTAAAAAACAGAAATAGATTTAGGTTTGAGGTGATTTGCATACAATATTTTCATTGTTTTATTAGATTACATGCAATATAAATTAGTTTTTACCTATTAGGTATGTATAGCATTTAAAACCAAACTATATTATTGATTTGTTATATAGAGTAATGAATACTTAATTTTCAGCCTATAAATAATAATTTGAAATACATTTATATACATTTTAAAAGTGTATAGTTTGATATAAAGTAACATTATAAACAACACATTTATCTGAAAAGTTAACCTATATAGTAAGCGCTGTTCATTTTGTATGTAGGAAATCTAAATTCACGATTTCACTAAAGTGGCATATTATCATTAAGAGAAATCTTTACTACCGCGGTACTAACATTTCTATTCCGGGTTTCGAAGATCCGATCAGAGTACAAAGTAAAGGTGAAGAATTAAACTGCGACAGCACGACCTATATGTACATATATGTGTGTGTTTACTAATAGTATAATATATATAGGTATTTATTGATAATTAATCAAATAATTATAACTATATTTTATGTATATAACCTTTTAAAAAATAATGAAAAATAATTGAAATAATTGAATTAAAAATTGAGAAAACACATTAATATATATTAGACCCTACATTAATTTAAGTTGGTTTTAATTCAATTAATATAAGAATATATATGTATGGATATGTATGGTATATAGAATACAAACATTAAGTTTAATATTATTATAATGATTATATGAATATACTTAAATATTTTTGTAGATAATGTTTAAAATGTTTCTTTATCGTTGACGAATGAATAGATTTATATAATATTGTTAAGAGAAACAAAAACATATAAATAAGTAATTTATAAAATAAACATACTTTATAAGTAATATAATTATGAATATCATACTCATTAATGATATGTTAGAGTGTTTAATCTAGTAATGACACATGTAGGTTACGATAAAAAGATTAATCAGAATAATAGAATAGTTTGCATATTACCAAAAAAACTTATAATTTTTTAAAAAGTTACGTAATGATAGTTTCAATATTAAATAAATATGCAATATAATAAATCTAGAACACAATCAAAATATTAATATTTAACTATATTTATGTATATTAAGTTACTAATTAAACTATTAAATATATTTAAAATCACAAAACTAAAAGATATACAAGATAAAATAATATAAATATATATGCAGAGGTGAGAAATATTATTGTTGTTGTTTCAAGATAATACCTTGAATAGCGATTACAACAAAAGTAAAAGAATGTCAACAATAGATTTCAACATAATTAGAAATAAGTTTGATAGCATTATTAAAAATCAAAAACAACTCGGGAAATTACAAAATACAGAATAAGAGATATACCGAGGACGGGGCGAGTGGGCTTCAGTCGTTATATGAAATGGTTGACAAACTTGTATTTTAGCGGTCGAGGTGCAGAAAGAAGTAGGCTGATAGCAAACCACGATCGATATCTCAGAATTAGCCGCAATTATACCTGCATCAGAGAGCACCTCGTTACTATTGAGTATACCCACATATATACACGTGTTCTAACACGTGTTCTAATCTAAGCACATATACAAACTACATCATTAGAATTACACGAAATTATCAATTAAATACAAGTGACTTTTTTACTGGTCAAGGGCTAACGCTCCTTGTAGGGGAACTTTTTTACTAAAGCAACTAAACTTTATTACTAAAACGTAACTACTTTATTACTAAAAGAATGTTACTTTATTACTAAAAGAACTACAATTTATTACTAAAAAAAATAAACTTTATTACTAAAAGAACTAAATTTATTCTAAAAAGTAACTACTTTATTACTAA
Organism: Osedax fenrisi; assembly: GCA_964019155.1. Lineage (NCBI taxonomy): Eukaryota > Metazoa > Annelida > Polychaeta > Sabellida > Siboglinidae > Osedax > Osedax fenrisi. The sequence continues at coordinate 95,484,888 of OZ025241.1, read as the reverse complement.
AAGTAACTACTTTATTACAAAAAATTAACTTTATTACTAAATCAACTTAGTTACTAAAAGAATTTTATTACTAAAACAACTTTATTACTAAAAAAAACCTACATAAATTAAAACTTAATCTAACCTAACCATAACAGTGAAAATAACTATGACCACACACATATCACTATACTTTTATAGGCTCAATTGGGTTAATGCAGCTAAAAAAAACCTATCAATATTAAACTTAACCCAACCTAACCACAACCGTGAAAATCTACTTTTATAGGTTCACTCGGGAAGTAATGCAGCTAAAAAAAACCTACCAAAATTAAAACTTAACCCAACCCAAACCCAACCAAACCCACCTAAACCAAAACCCAAACCCAACCCAAACCCAAACCCAACCCAAACCCAACCCAAACCCAACCCAAACCCAACCCAAACCCAACTCAACCCACCTAAACCCAAACCCAAACCAAAACCCAAACCCAACACAAACCCAAACCCAACCCAAACCCAAACCCAAACCAATAATGCAGCTAAAAAAAACCTCCAAAAATTAAAACTTAACCCAACCTAACCACAAACGTGAAAATATACTTTTATAGGTTCACTCGTGAAGTAATGCAGCTAAAAAAACCTACCAAAATTAAAACTTAACCCAACCCAAACCCAAACCCAACCCTAACCCAACCAAAACACAAACCAATAATACAGCTAAAAAAAACCACCAACATTTAAAACTTAACCCAACCTAACCACAACCGTGAAAATCTACTTTTATAGGCAAACTCGGGAAGTAATGCAGCTAAAAAAAACCTACCAAAATTAAAACTTAACCCAACCCAAACCCAACCCACGTAAACCCAAACCCAAACCCAAACCTAAACCAAAACCAAAACCCAAACCCAACCCAAACCAAACCCAAACCCAACCCAAACCCAAACCCAAACCAATAATGCAGCTAAAAAAACCACCAAAAATTAAAACTTAACCCATTCTAACCACACCATGTAAATATACATTTATAGGTTCACTCTGGAAGTAATGCAGCTAAAAAAAACCACAAAAAATTAAAACTTAACCCAACCTAACCACAACCGTGACAATATACTTTTATAGGTTCACTCGGGAAGTAATGCATCTAAAAAAAACCTCCACAAATTAAAACTTAACCCAACCTAACCACAACCGTCAAATATACTTTTATAGGTTCACTCGGGAAGTAATGCAGCTAAAAAAAACCAACCAAAATTAAAACTTAACCCAACCCAAACCCAACCAAACCCAACCAAACCCACCTAAACCCAAACCCAACCCAAACCCAAACCCAACCCAAACCCAAACAAAAAACCAACCCAAACCCAACCCAAACCCAAACCCAAACCCAAACCAAAACCAAACCCAAACCCAAACCCAAGTGCCCAAGTGCCCAAGTTACCTTTTATAATTTATTCGATATAGTTAAAATTATTAAAATCGAATTATTAATATAGATTTTGAATTTTCTACATGATAAAAATATTATAAATTCATGTTTTTACATGGTGGAGATAGGTAATGTACTTTTGTAAAGTCATTTATGAGGTAAATAATCATAGTAAATGCATCGCGGATGGTTACATTTATATCTACTCATCACTCTTAACATTATAGAATAGAAATTAGAATTTTTTTTTTTTATAAATTGCAATTTTTTTTTCTTGACCGTATGATGAAATTTGGTGAAAAATTGAAACCGATCTGTACCTTAAATTATTCATATATTAACTGTTTTTCTCAAAATGTTATAGATACTTTCGTACTCCGCATCCGTTGAAACCATAATAATAATAATAATAACGAGTCGAACACGTTACCGGAAGTCGGTCAATTTACTATGAAAATATCTACTATTTACCGTTTTTCACTATTTCGGCCATAATTCGAAGAATATTAAATATTAAATATCACAATGTATACCACGATATTATATTTTAATTACCTATGTAATAAATTTAAAATTATTGAAATCGATTCATTATTGTGGATTTTGATTTTTTACATTACCTAATAATTTTAAGAATATATTTTTACATGGCGGAGATAGGAAATAATTATTATAAACTCGTTAAACCGAATAACTGAAATCTAGTACGTATGATAAATATTTATAATAGTTAGTACTCTTATTGTTATAAGTATATCTATTTTATAAAGATATATTTTTTTTTGTAAAATTTTAAAATATAATTAATTATTATAAATATAATAATTAATACCGATTAATCTAATGACTTATTCGATAATATTAATATTAATTTATTAATTAGATAGTATAGTAATAATAAAATAAGTAAAATAAACTATATGATACTGTTATAAAATAAGTTATTAGAATTTCATATTTTATAAATATATAATTTGTGTTATAAAATTATAAAAATATAAATATAATTATATATATTTGTAAATAATAGTTACGGTAATGAATTATTCGTATATATTTATAGTATTTTTAAAATATAAAATACTATTTTATTATATAGATAGTATAATAATAATAAAATAAGTAAATAATGCTTATATAATATATATCGAATGAATATACATATTAATAAATTTATAATTGTTGTTATAAATTTATAAATTTATAATATAATTAAATGTATTAGTTCATAATATTTACACTACTATACTTTTCGATAATATTTAAATTATTTTAGTATCTAGATATTATATTATTATTAAAATAAGTAAAAAATAATGAAATTATATTAATTATACTATAAATTATAAAGTTACAAATATGGAAATCCAATGATTATTATAGATTATCTATGTTTTACATGATACAAATATTATAAATTCAAATTTGTACATGGTGGAGATAGGAAATGTACTTTTTAAAGCCATTTATGTGGCGAATAATCATAGTAAATGCATATCGGATGGCTACATTTATATCTACTCATTACCATTAATATTATAGAATAGAAATTAGATTTTTTTTTTTTTTATAAATTGCAATTTTTTTTCTTGACCATTTGTACGATGAATTTTGGTGAAATATTAAAACCGATCCGTACCACAAATTCTTCATATATTAATGGTTTTTCTCATTTTATTTTAGGTACTTTCGTACTCCGCATCCGTTGAAATTATAATCGAAGCGAACGCATTACCGGAAGTCGGTCAAATTTACCCCTCTAAAATCACGTATTTTTCACTATTTCGGCCATAACTCGAAGAATATTAAATATTATATATCACAATTTACACCACAATATTCTATTTAAATTATCTATTTAATAAAGTTAAAATTATTGAAATCGAATCATTATCATGGATTTTGATTTTTTACATCACCTAATAATTTTAAGAATTTATTTTTACATGGCGGAGATAGGCAATAATTATTATAAACTCGTTAAACTAAATAACTGAAATCTAGTAAGTACGATATATATTAATACTCGTCATAAATGTTATTTTTATAATTATATCTATATATTATCGATTTTTTTACGCGATACGAATATTATAAATTTAAATTTTTACACGGTAGAGATAGGACATTTTTTTTTATAAACTCGAAATTTAAATTTAACGAAATCTAGTATCGTAGGGGTTCGAGTAATATTAGTATATGGCGAAAAAATTGCGTATATAACGTATTTTATGTCGTCCGTATACGCGATATAAGATCGCCCGTAGAATTTGTACGTTAACGAAAATATTTCGTAATTTTTGTTTTAACGGCGGAGATAGGACATTTTTTTTTATAAACTCGAAATTTAAATTTAACGAAATCTAGTATTATTAGGGTTCGAGTAATATTAGTAACTGGTGAAAATTTTTCGTATATAACGTATTGTATGTCGTCCGTATACGCGATATAGAGATTTTTACCTATCTCCGCCATAGAGAATCGAGAGAACAATATAATGCCTCGATCGATGAATAGAATATTTATAAATAGAATAAATATATAAATATATAAATATAGTACGTATAGTATATATTACTCGTTTACTAATTATATCGTAATTATATCGTAATATTATTACTAATTTAGTATCTATATAGTATACATTTAATATATCGCGAAAAAAATGCGTATATAACGTATTTTATAACGCCCGTATACACGCTATAAGATCGCCCGTAGAATTTTTACGTTAACGAAAATATTTCGTAAATTTTTTTTTAACGGCGGAGATAGGAAAAAAAAATTTATAATCTCGAAATTTAACTTTAACGAAATCTAGTATTATTGGAGTCGAAGTATAAATAGTATCTGTCGAAAAAAATGCGCATATAACGTATTTTAATTCGTCCGTATACGCGATATAAGATCGCCCGTAGAATTTGTACGTTAACGAAAATATTTCGTAATTTTTGTTTTAACGGCGGAGATAAGACATTTTTTTTTATAAACTCGAAATTTAAATTTAACGAAATCTAGTATTATTAGGGTTCGAGTAATATTAGTAACTGGTGAAAATTTTTCGTATATAACGTATTTTATGTCATCCGTATACGCGATATAGAGATTTTTACCTATCTCCGCCATAGAGAATCGAGAGAACAATAGAATGCCTCGATCGATGAATATAATATTTATAAATAGAATACATATATAAATATATAAAATTATATGTAAATCGCGTATACTAACCGTGTCCTAATTATATAATCGATATATATAAATATTATCGACGATTTATTATCTATAGAATATTGAATTAGTATATCGCGAAAAAAATTGTGCCGAGCGAGATTCGCTTCGCTCATAGAAGGTCTGTTAGCTCGCTTCGCTCGCTAGCATCGTACGACGACGATTAAGAGAAATAATATATATGTAGATAAATTTGTAAATATTGATTATTAATAATTTCTTAATATCATCCAATCAAATTCTATTTTCATTATAATATAATGAATAAGCACGTGAATTCGCTCTTTATTATTACTTGTCTTAAAGTGATGATCGTATTCTAAAAATAGCGCACTAAATAGCGCCGACCAGCCAATCGGTGATAGAGGTCGTTGAGGTCAACCTGACGTCGGCGAGATGGAGAAGGCGTCGTTGTATTCGATGAACTGTATCTGGAATTCGAATTCCACGGGTACATCGCAACGTAAAGGTATGATTTGTCTCTTCCTGACGAGTAGTAGAATACGTGAGTTTAAAGTAAGTTTTAGCGTTATATTATACACGTTACATTCGTAAAGATAAACTATATATATATATATATATATATGATCATATTTTATTTATTTATTATAATTGTAGTCATTACATATTAAAATTATATGCACATCAAATAATGATTGTATATATATATTTATTATATCAAATTAATAGTTTTTTCTTAAGGGGGTATCCCATTACAAGATTTTTCGGCAACTTGCCGAAAATATTGTAATTTAAAACCATTTTCTATTAAGTTGTAATGGGATACCCCTTATAAAGTTATTATATTTCAGGCAAATTGCCGAAAAATCTTGTAATGGGATTTCCCACTAAAATTATAGTTAACTTGATAGAAAATCGTTTTAAAGTTAAAATACTTGTAGTTGGATGTTACCCCCTTTAGTCGACAACCAGGTATATTATAATTGTTATATAATCCGATGAGCCGTGTGCCATTTACCGCATTTCAAGTTCAGCCCACTTCGACCTTGAGTGTACTCAATACGATATAAAGGAGCCCCATAGTCTAGATAACCCCTGTTGAACCCTGCTTCATTACAACACCAGCCTCAGGTACCATGGATAGAGGATATGTTACGCTCTAGTGATTCACTACAACTCCTCTATCCGTAAACACCCATAATGGACCGTTCCTTTATGCTATTTATATATTATTATTCGATATAACTCCCCCCCCCCCCCCCCCGTTCTGTAAACACGCATAATAGACCGTTCCATTACGCATATTATAAGCTCCTTGGTATGCGTTATTAGGTTCGTCACGTATTATTGCACATCAGCGTCGGACTATTTTACATCGTCCATATCGCTGTTACTACAGTCTAACCAATAAACATACATAAGCCTCGACTCACTCCACAATACTAAACAATATACACATGTATAGCCACATACGATAGCGGTTAACCCCTGTTGAATCCTGCTTCATTACAACCACAGCCTCGGTTACCATGGATATAGTGTATACACTGTTAACCTGTGTTGAATGGGGGTAGGGGAGAACACCAGTCGACTGGGGAACGCGGAATTGTATTCATCCAACATAGCCGGGTAGGCGTGGATAGGTATGATCAGGTTGTCGGCATCGCCCAATGACGTGTGTATTCGTATCTAGTGCGCGCGTGTGGAAGTGGTTCTAGTGTTAGTGGTGAGTTAGGTGGGGCGAGATGTTTAAATAGTAGTGGTGTTTTCAGGTGTTAATGGAAAGTCGTAGGACTGTGTGCGTTCGATGAACGCTGTTCGTCGGGTTATTTACGTATTCAAGTATTAATGTGAATAATAATAATAATAATAATAAATATTTATTAGAAGTTTTAAATTGTAAATTTTTTTTCATATGAAATATATAATTATTCATGTTATTATTTCATCCTAAGGGCCAAAATATAGAATTAATGAGAAATTCTATTAATAGTAGGAAGTTCTATTGTTAGTGGGAAGTTCTATTGTTATTGAGAAGTTCTAGTATTAATGGAAGATTCAATAATTATTGTTAAAGAAGTCATTGTTATTAGTAGGGTTTACTACTTTATAGTAACTTAAGTTACATAGTTAGTGGCATGTTATAAGCTATTGAAATATTCACAAGTTATTAGAAGAGTACGTTCTATTATAATTGTTAAGATATATATGGCTCAGTTGGCTAAGGCGTCAGACACATGAGCAGTAGGACGAAGGTTCGAGCCTCGTCCGGACCATTAATTAATTTTATAAAATAGGTCTTAAAATATTATTTAGAAGTGATCTTATATAATTGTGTATAATTAAATGGTCGGCTCTCATTAAAACCATGGATGCCTTAACATGAGAGCAGCTTCGAAGGTAAATTAGAGCCATATATGGTTATAATTTAAAACTTCATCTAAGTCACTGGATGGGATGAAAGGACTCCACCAAATAAAAATAACAATAACAATAACAATATATAGATATCGGGGAGTTCTACTTCGACTCTGTATCGTTAATATTATGTTATACTATGTATGGGATGGTAGAACATTAGTGAAAGTATTGTATTGTATATAGGGTACATAGGGAATTATATTAACGCAGTCGTAGTAATATCTCCACTCGTTTGGTTTGAATTCTATTTGACAAACGATCCTCCCTCCAGGCACTAATTGTTTCTGTGAATACATGTTATTATTATGCGAATTAAATATACATATTTTTACATTACAAACATTTTTTTCATTTATTATATATTCAATAATATATCTATATATATTCCATAATGAATTTTATATAAAGATATCTATTTAATTTTCTAGAAAATGTAATGTAATTATTATCAACCTAGGGTCAATAGTATTAAAGTCACGTGAATTCATATCTAGCTTTTACCCATTAACCACTAAAGTCATTAAAAAGGATCCACCAACATAGCAAAATAAAAATTTAATTAATCAAAAGAAATTATAAATAGTATAAATATAATTTTAAAGTAAAATTAATAAATTATTTACTAAAATGAATATTCTTGAATATTATTAATTTTCCATTCAATTCATTATAAGAAACTTAATGTTTCTAAATATATGGTATTACTTAAATTCACTTGACTTAACTTAACTTCACTTAACTTAAAATAACGTTCTGTGATACATCATTATTTAAAATATCAGATACAATATTCTAGATTTAAATATAAAATAACTTTCATTAACATCAAAAGTAATTTGAGAAAATATGTTACTATTATTATGCTAAAATAGTGTTATCTTATACTCTTTTTACTGTCCTGCTTCTATTTGGTTTGTATGTATATTGTAGTATGTAAGTAGGCGTAATAATTGTTCTTTCTACTAGCTTATTACATTTTTTTTATAATAATGTTTAATTATTAATATTTAGAATAATTTATTATTTAAAATTAGTAATAGAGATATAATCATACTTCCTATAAAGTGTATATGTATAGTATATATTATTACGTCATATATGAGATACTTTACTCATTTCTAATAAATTGTTTCAATATCTAATTTATAATGCTAAATTAAAAATACTATATAAACTTTTATGAAAATATAATAATTAATAGACTAAGTAAATTATTTAATTAATATTATTTAAGAAAATTTACACTTATGTATAATATAATATAAACTAAATAATATATATTCTATTTAATATACTAAACCTATATTCTATAATAATTGGGTATTTTTATAATTTCAATGATCTATTCTAGTCTAGAAAGTTATAATAATTGTAATAAATTGTTTATATCCATGGATTTATCAATATAAATAATATAATATAAAGTTTTAATTAGTAGTATATTTTAAATCTTAATAACTATATACATATTTATTTAATAATATAGAATAAACTATATATTTATTAATTAAAGATGAGATTAAATAGTAAATATATATATATATATATATATATATATATATATATATATGTATATATATATATATAATATATATTATTATATACTATATACTATATACTATATACTATTATTATATAATATTATATAATATATTATATACATTATATATATATATATTATATTTTTCAACAATATGCTATTAAATATTAATAAAAATCTATAACGATATTGGTAATAATATACGTTAATGTATTCATGTACGATACTCGTGCATTGATGTATGTTCGTTATCAAATAATAGACTAGTTTAATGACACGTAAGCTGCGTTCACACTAAATAGCTAGATAGCGGATGCTTCGAGTTATTCGTTGTAAAACATTTACTGGATATCGGGAAAGTCAACGATTAGTATTTGTGTAATTTATATATAAACACACACGTATAAGGCTTGCGTCACCCTGCCCTATATCGGTATAGCTGTTCACAGTGAACTTTCCGAAGTTATGGTTCGAAGATATCGGGCTATAAAACCAGGCCAATGAAAGGCGGCTGTATACGTAGCTGTAGAACCTGTTTCGTGTACTTGATGGAGAAGAACTTCGTCTGTGGTTCGATGATGTGAACGCGATGCACGGATGACGACGTGTTGATCAGCACAAACTTCTTCACCTGCGTGTATGTGTACGCGCGACGATGTATCTAATTGAAGTAACGATGTGCGTATTTCTATAATTACGGAGTTATGAACGATTTTCTAACCCACCCTATGTATTAAAAACCCGGCCAATAAAATGTACTATATTATATTAAAAACACAAACCTAAACCCAAACCCAAACCCAAACCCAACCAATATCTATGCTGCAAACATAAAAGACACCACACATTTGGCGAAACACTTGTTTCGTTATTAGTGTCCCAACCCACCTCTATAGTATAACGATATAAAAACAGGTCTACAAGAACTTTCTCTCTAGCTCTACGGGTACTGGGTAGAGTGTCAACTGATATAGAAGAACTTTGACTATAATTAATAGTATTAAGTACTAATAAATAATTTAAAAAAATTAAATATACTTTTTATTTTACTTTTAAAATATATACATATATGTATGTATATGTATATACGAGTAGATATGTAAAAACGAATACCAGTAAACTCGTACCAAGTAAACTCGGACCACTTTTGAAATCAAATTCGGACCACTTTTGAAGAAGATTCGGATAATTTTAAAATAACTATATATAGTATACTTCTATAATATGGGTTAAAGCATTTTCTTCAAAAGTTTTACTAGTTTATTTCAAAAGTGGCCCAAATTTACCTGTTCCGAGTTTACCGGTACCCTATACGAACTTGTGAATCCATGATCTGAACTCCTGCCTCATCGTGTTTCCTAGAATACCCGGTGAAATGCAACACCGAAGGTCTCGCCTGAACGATATCATTCTGACCCAATTTAGAGTAGATCTCTGTAATTAGATTCTGATTTTGATTTCAATTTATTGCTATTTATTTTCATTTATTACTATTTGTACTAATAAGTATAAAATAAAGATTTTTCGAAGCACCCTTCCGCAAATCTTTGTATATAAGTAAATATATAATATAGTATATAATAAAATTTAAGTTGAAACTATTATATCTACTATTTTGTAAACTCTTAATAATCTATGTATTTAATTATAATAATAATATAATATAATGAAATATGTAATGATACTATAGTGCATAATAATTGTATTGGGTTTATACTATAATGATATACATTTGACTCAAATGATTTGAGTGAAGTTCACACTTTACTCGCATATCTATGACAATAACCACAGATATATAAGTAGGTGCAATTATATAACCTAATTATATATCTATGACTATCACCCACTAATAATATAAAGACTGCATAATATAAAAAGACACTAGCATTATAGTACAATATGTATAGTATTATCAAAGGTCTTTGGTGTTATCAAGAATAAGACGTCTGCGAAAGCATATTCTGTTAACTTGGTACTTTACGCTTGAGTTATTTTATTGTATTGAAGCCTTCAATATGAAGGGTCCAAAAGTATAAATTTTAATTAGATACAAAAATCAATGCGAAAACTCACTTTTAAATCAATGATTTCAATACAATCATATTTAATTCATTAGATAATTTAATGCGCATTATATTATTTGGAATATCGACATAAATAATATTAAAAATATCGTTCAATTCAAACATAATTTATAAATAATTTAGTATTTTTAATAAAATATTTATATAGAAATACAAAATTTAAAATATGAATGTATTTTATTTTACAAATAAATTAATATCTCTTATATATTTGATTCAAAGATTGAAATCACTGAAATATAATTAAATATACCACTTAAAATTATCTAGCTTGGAGTACAAAAAGAAACCATTGCTGATATAGATAGCAGATATCCTGTCATTGGTATTATATAAATACAGATGTTGAAATAACTAAATACTTATTTCTATATCTATTTATAAATGACATCATTTAGTAGAATATAAAACATGATACATCTATTAAAATTTAGTAATGATGAATACAATTTCTCTTTACAAAAATAATCCCAGTTTAATAATATGTGTAATAAAATATCACTTAATATAACTAGTAGTAATGGAATTATCTATTTTAAATAGTGGTATATTTAAAAAAATAATTTCTATTTATTTTTGTAATTCATATACTTATTTAATTAAGTAGTATAATTTACATGTATAAAATATTTGTAAATATTAACAATATTTGGTAGTAATGTACCAGTGAAAGTATAATAAGTTTGAATAATATGTTATCCATATTTTAATAATATTATATTAAATTAATAATACATTACTAGCTAAATATAATTTATTAATTATTTTATTCATAGATATTTGTAGTTATTAATTAATTAAATATTAGTATATTATTATGAAATTCATAATATGAATATATTATTGTGAAATTCATAATATGAATATATTATTATTAAATTCATGATATGAATATATTATTATTAAATTAATTAATTATCTTACTAATCATCAATATTAATACATATTTTAATAATTATTTTTATATATTTTATAATATAGATACTATTCGCTGGTGTTGATTTATAAGCAATAAACATTAAGACCTCCTATAACCGAAGTTATATGGGGTATTTACGTTCGACAAAATATAAAACATAATATAACAATTATATATATATAAATATTATAATAACATATTAAATATATTACATTTAAATAATCACAAATTTAATATAAAATATAATTTATATCAAATTTATTCTGAAATTACAGTGTTATTTACACTTCTTTAATAAGATATTAGGATTTATTAAATAAAAATGCATTTACTCATTAAATTAATAATTAAAAAACAGTACACAAATGTGGGCTGTATACGGACTAACGGCACTTTTTTTACAATATAATAAACATAATTAAATATATACATAATTATTATGATAATATATACGATCAGAATTAGTTAATATCGAAATAATATTAATTTAATATATATATATATATATATATATATATATATATATATATATATATATATATACATCTTAATTTAACAGTTAAAATAAAATTGCCTGTAGTCCACTGCAACCAAATGTGGTACATTTAAGGTAACCTTATTATAACTATATATTATAACCATAATTAACTCACTAGTTTCTAGAAGATGATTTGGCGGCGGTGGTTGTTTTGTATCATCAATAAGTTTTAAATTTATTAATGGTTCTCCTATTTTTAGTTGAGGAATAGTTGCCATTTTTAATAATTAAAATAATTATAATTATTATATATTATTTAAAATTAAATATCTATATAAACATATATTCCTATAGATACTATTATTTCTATCAAGTATATTATAAATATTCATAAATAAATATAATTAATTTATTGACAGAAATTTTAATTATACTAAAATATATTAGAGTACAATATAAATTACAAATTATGATTATATTTTTATTATTTATGTTGCCATTGGAAATATTTTTAAATTGCGCCATCTTTTGAATATCATATTAAAATAATATTGTAAATATTTATATTTAATTCATTTATTTTTTAAGAATTTTGCTTTATCTAATTTTAAGCGTATTAATAATATATAATTAATATTTAATAAACAGATATTTATCATATAAAATATTACTAATATCATAGTATATTAATATTATAAATACGCTTAAAATCATGTATAAGTATTAATAATAAATGTTATGTAAACATATTTAGAAACTAAATATTTAAAAAATTTAAAATTATTTAATAAATATGTTTATTTTAATTAGATGTGTTAATGTATATAATCATAAATGATATTATTAATATAACATAAATAAGAAATAAAATTAATAACATATAATGGGACTTTTCTTCACCAAATTATGGGGAATGTTCAATAATGAAGGTTAATAAAGTAATATCATATCATATTAAATATGATTATTTATTTATTAAATAATTAGGAAATCTTGTAAATAATTAACATTATCGTAGTGATAATGATAACGTATATTATTACTAGTGACTATCTTTTTAATATTTTATATAATAAATATAGATTATTTTTGTTTACTAACTATTTAGTAATATTTACTCTAATTACTTATTGTTACTCATTGCCAAGATGATGTAATACCGTATTAATAATACGTAATAATCATTTATTTAAAGATAATTATTTTTAAAGGAAATAATTATTACGTATTACATCAATTATAAGATTTTTATAAATAATATTGCTTATGAATATCATAACTATATAATAATGATTCTATAAATATATTGTATTTTATATAACTTATGGTTTATAACTTATGGACTATTATAGTGACTATGTGGAATATGTTACATAATATTCACCATAAGTTATTGTCTATAAGTTATAGTGACTATAATTTAAAGTCACTATAACTATAGACAATAACTTATGGTAAATAGTATGTAACATATTCCACATAAGCTATATTGTATATATTAAATATCACTAGTACATCGTCTAAGTAGTATATATTGGGACTATTATTATATATCTATTATATTATCATATATATGATATAATTATTATAATAATATAGGCCCTATATATATATTATATAGGGTATCGATATGTATTTGTAGCATGACCTAAGTACTATAACTTATATATGTTAAACTTACTTTAATTATATTTTTTATTATCTAAATTTAATTTTATATTATTTGTATAGAACATAAGGTTGTTATTGTTGGATTAGATGATGCTGGAAAAACGACGATACTTTACCAATTGTTAGTATATATATTTAAATCACTTATATATTTTGAAAAATTGATCTAATAAATAAATATGTTACAAAAATCTGTATCTAAACATAATTAAATTATAACATAATAATTTACATATATTATCATTATGAATTATGGATAAAACTTCACAATAATTTAAAATAAGCTTCGCAATCGACGATCCATATCGAAGCTATTATTTTAATTGGTAATTTCGCGTAATACAAAGATGTTGTAACAATATGAACATACGCAATATATGTGTAGTGTGAAATTATAGAAAAATATGTTTATTAGATAATGAAAGTATAGGCTTCATGTATAATCTAATATAATTATTTAAATATCTTCTATTGAGCGCAAATTAATTAAATATCTTTATGTAATGACGGAATCACATGATTATCAGTTATCAGTGATTATGAGTTATGTGTCATATAGCATGATACATGACTCATTGTACACATCGATCTTGACAATTATGTTAAATGATAGCAAGTTTTATACCTAGGTATTATTATTTAAGCTATTTCTTATACTTACATTTATTATATAAATATATATATATATATATAAGTTTAAGTTTACTTTTAATACCCGGCGACTCTCATATGACACTGATGATGTCCGTCTTCATAAACTGATAATATTCCTAATTTTCGTGTATTCCTCTATCAATTCTCATCCATCCATAAACGTATCCTAGTTTATTTATTATCATTATCTTTGGTTTCACGTTAATTACTCCTAATCAAGACACGATCCTAACTACCTCTTACTTAACTATCTCCTTCTCGACTCCTAACCACCCTATTATGTAACTAGTATATTAGACTTCCTTTTCCTAAGGATACTCTTAATAATAATCACTCGCTATATTCCGTTAGTTCTATTATTGAACTCTCGTTGTCTAAACATACTAACGGTTCTACACAAATATACTTAAGTTTGAGGTGGAAGTAGCCTATTTTTACATTACAAATTTTTCTGTACATTAAACTCTATAATGAAAGTGACGCCCCGTAATAGAACTGTAGCCTTACGCGTTCAACCTGATGATCAACTCTACGTTATACTCCGATATCATAATCATTTAATAATATAATTCTTTATTAAAGGATGTGATGTCCATCTATTTCTAAATAGTTGTACTACCCCCCTCCTATTTCTATATATTAGTACCTCCCCCCTCCATCTATGTATTCATTATCATTGCTTTATCACGATAGTTTATGTTATGTCCTCCTGTATTTAATAGTCATCGATCAGTTATTTAAACACCAGGAGTAACATTTTACTTATTTGTTTTCTATTTTCCTGGGCCCCTTATAGTTCTTATAACATGTCGAGTCTATGATTACCTAGGGCTCCGTTTATATAGAATACTTATATACGTGATTTAATTAATAAATATTATTATTAATCATGGCCTTCAAAAGTGTGACTTCTCCGATATTCTCTAAGATCTACGTAACCGCATTACATCGTACATGTAATGTAACAGAATAATGCTTCACATCCATGTATATGTATACCATCATTAGACTACTTACCATTTCCTTATACTTCTATAGCGCAGCCATAGAAACTTAATTTACCTCGTATTTCCTACATTACGCTATCAACCTGAACTCAGCATTAGTCTCTTAGTATGGACCCACCCGAACTCAGCATTAGTCTCTTAGTATGGACCGACCTGTACTTACCTTCGCCTAACTCACCCAGTCAATCACAATATTGAGACATCTATTACGTGCTGCGTCGTCGTGCATGATCATCACACAATAGCGCCGCTAACCTAGCGATTGTTTACGTTTTGTTCTACTCGTTAATATCACCTCGGGATGCTCTCTTCCCTCGTCTCTAGTGATGTTGATACGCCATGCATTAGTATCAACGCTTTCGGCTCAACTCCGAATCACCTTCTTCCTTCGCGTCAATGCGTCTCACAGGCGTTAGTCTTAGAATATATCATCACTATCATCACCACTAGTACTACTATTACCACTACTACTACTACCACTACTTCCACTACTACTACTACCACTACTACTACTACTACTACTACCACTACTACTACTACTACTACTACTACTACTACTATTACCACTACTACTACTACCACTACTTCCACTACTACTACTACTACCACTACTTCCACTCTACTACTACCACTACTTCCACTACTACTACTACTACTACTACTATTACCACTACTACTACTACCACTACTTCCACTACTACTACTACCACTACATCTACCACCACCTCCATTACTATCACATGCGTTCCGTAGTGTAGCCAAATCACAGCATTATTCGTAAGATGCATGTCCTTACTGAGGACACTCATTAACACACGCCTCCACGAGACTGCCACTGCCCATCATTGTCATCACTTTACACATATTATTACATGTTAACCTTTTTATAGTAGATTAATATTATACTTTATTAGATACTAATTATTAATGAGTAGTATTTAATTATGCAAGACCACCCAAATGGTGAAATGTATTATCTTGTAATGAATTGATTTCAATCATTTATTTATAATGGTACATGTGATAGGCATATGTACCATATTGTATCATTATTATCTTTATTACCAGACCACTATTAGCTACCATTGAATAGTTATCTGATCTCAGTGCTGTATTGTAACTAAACCTACCCTACATCAACCATTACTACTACTATTACCACTATTATCGCTGCTATCGATACCAATATCACCCCACTAGTACCGCCATCATCACTACTATCACTACTATTATCACTATCATCACTGCTATGACCACTACCACTATACCACCACTACTACCACTACCACCACTATGCACACTCTTACCACTATTCTTCTAGTAAATAAAATATTCTATCTGTATTATAAATAAATATTATTATCATCTGCTTTCATTACAAATAATATTTTATTACTATTTTTTAGCGACATAATAATTATTATTATTATTACTTTATAATGCTAATTTATGTATCTTAATTATACTAATTATCAAGTAACTATATAAATATAAATTAGATTTCCGTATCTTATTTTGTAAATCAAAATGTCTATTTTTATAAAATTCCGTTAAATCAAATTAACTTATATTTGTTATTTACCAGTTTATAGCATGCACTTTAGTGCTATGTGAATAGATATTAGGTTTATATTTCAAAATATATACATATAAAATATATATATT
This sequence comes from Osedax fenrisi, assembly GCA_964019155.1. Classification (NCBI taxonomy): domain Eukaryota; kingdom Metazoa; phylum Annelida; class Polychaeta; order Sabellida; family Siboglinidae; genus Osedax; species Osedax fenrisi. Next base: position 95,467,843 of record OZ025241.1, on the reverse strand, counting down.
TCTATTTTATATTTAGAACCATTAATAATATGTATTTACAAAACATTATTTACTTTTGGATGTACTATGTACACGTATATACATATATGTTATGCATGCATATACACATACACATGTATATACATGGTTATGTAAATATTTATGTAGATATATTTAGGTGCGGTGTCATTTCACAATTTACAAACGCGGTCATCAATCTATTAATAGCATCATTAATTGAATTTCTGTACTCTCATTTTATTATTACATAATTAGCCATGATTGCCATGATATGTACGGTGTACGGTACGGTGTACCTAATGATGTATGCATTGTATACTTTATATGACACCGATACTTCTATGTGATGATATTTATATAATGCAATATATGTTTAATAAGGTATCTCATATGTTTAGTATAATGACTATTGGTATACCTTTTATAATCATGTACATTGGTATCACATATCATAAATGTATATCAATATATTGTTATATATATAGCCTATATAATATAGGTATATATAGGTATATAAATTAATATGTACAATATTATATAAACAAATATATCTACATTTATATCATTATCTAAATCAATGAATAGGATTGTATAGTAATTAACAATTGTTATGTGTAGTGCTGTTATTTAGACACCTGTATAATACATTACCTGCATACTTGTATTGTGAATAGAATGTGTCAAGGTTGAATTAATTTATCATGTATTAAAAGTAGATATGTATATATACAACAGTGCATCTGTGGTTATCCGATTTCTACATGTTGCTGATAGTTATTGAGATAGTGTGAATTCTATCAACTTTCCAGCAACTTATCAATATAACTTATGCTTTTTACTTGCTTCTAACAATATTTCTCAAAACTTTTGAATCAAAAACACAGATTTACTTTATAAAGAAATGAGTAGTATCAATATTAATTGTGTAATAAACACTAGGATTAGTAATGGATGGTAGTTTTAGGAATGGAGGGTATAGTTTTGAATTGGGATCGATAAAAGGATAGGCTTATTATTGAGACTTATGTTACTTTTTATTAATACTTTTTTTAATACTTTTTCAAGAATATGTTATCAAATTTACATATTGAAAAGAGTAATTAATAAAGAAAAACAATGAATAAGTTGAGAATAATATATAAATAAAATATTACATTTCAATTGTAATATCGTAGAAAAGAAAGCATATGTGATACAGAAGCAGTGGCCAGATCTATACAAAATAGTGCTATGTCCTCTATTGTGATTACATGTCCTCCTCTGTCCCTGTAATCGTTATTAATTTATTTTAATTTAGTAACAATTATTTGTAATTTTTCATTCATCGAATAAATCTAAACTATTAATAATGGTCGATATTGTAGTGTATTTGTTATTATATATGTAACAAAATCTCAACAAAGTATATATATATATATTAATGATGATAATAGGTTGTTTAAATTACCGTTTATATGAGAATACCTGCTCCCTTGAGTCTACCTGTCACCTCAATAGAATATAAGTCTACACAGTATGGTGACATGGGCATGTCACCGATAGTAAATATCAACTGATGAAATGGCTCATGGTAATATTCCCTCCTGTAAGGCATGGTTTACACAGGGGAATGTGTGTGTGTTAGTGCTACTTAATATATACAGTGCTAGGAGTACATGCTGATAGTATTGTTCTTAGTGCTATGTGTATGCCATATGGTGTGTGTGTGTGCATGATGTGTGTATGTGTGTGCATGATGTGTGTGTGTGTATGCGATGTTTGATATAGATATATATCATAATGGTCCATGGTATTATCATCCAAAGTAAAATATGTAAATTACAATCCGATATATGTATAAATATAAGAGTAGTGATATATAAATATATACAGACAAATACAAAAATATAAAACGTAATTACAAGTCAGATATATATATATATATATATATATATATATACCAGTGGTTCCCAACCTATGGGTCATGACCCAAACTTGTGTCATTGGGTTTTTTGTTTGGTCCATGGGACAATTTCTAAAAAAAAAATCTCTTGATTTAGATACAGTTTAATACAAATCTATCATTTAACTAAAGTTTAATAATAAAAAAATAAAACAATGCAATTTTTCATTGGGTCATGGTATATTTTGTAATTAATAATTATCAAAAAAAGGGTCATGATGACAAAAGGTTGGGAACCACTGCTTTATACTATAGTGAGAGTGTTAATATCATTATTTTAGATACACTTTCATTAATTTTGTTTACTAAGGGCCTTAATAATTAATATAAATAAACCGTAGATTGAAAATTGACCGAAATGTAAATTAGAAGTGAATACTTTAATTTTAAAATAGTACCGTTTATGATCACTAGGTGTGGAGCCAACTTTTGTTGAACACCGCTTATGTAGAAATACTTCCAGAAATGATGACTAATAAGTTGTAGTTGGATACCTCTTATATAAATATATTAACAAATGATTATTTAACAATACTCACTATGCCCATCAAGCAATTTTATATAATAGAATAGAATATAATTGAATATGTTCATTGAATTTTACAATTATATTAGTTTTCATTTATTTTACATGATTTAAACATTAAAACAGTCATCTTTTCCTCATTTTCACCAAATTCATATTAACAAATACATTCAATGTTGACAATATAATAGATTTTGTAAAGATATTACATAATATAGAAATAATTAATTGGTGTATTTACATTTGGAATGAAATCCCTTTTTATGAGAAGGTATACTTGTTGACATTTTTTTTAAATAAATTATAATGTAAAAGTATTAAAATGTATTTATGTATTAAGGGGGTATAGAGAAAGTTAACTACAATTGTAGTAGGATGCCCCATTAATTTACGGCAACTTGCCGGAAATATAGTAACTTTTAAAATGATATCCCACTACAACTTTCTAGAAAATCACTTTCTAGCAAACATTTCCAGATATTATTTCCTGAAATTATGGTAGTGGGATATTCCCTTTAGATTATTTTTTGTTTTTTTAACAATAAATAATTAACATTATTTATTTTCTATCTTTTTTTATTATTATTTTATGTTTACTTAATAGATATTTAAACAATGAGATAATAGTAAAAAAATGTGTTTTTCTTGTTAATGTTATATATGTTTACATATATGTAGGTGTAATATGTACATATGTGTACATATATGTACCTATAATATAATTAATACTTATATAAACAATAATGTATAACAATTGTATTTATTATCTATTCCTAGTACACAAAGTAATGATAAACTGTGTTTGTTATAAAATAATATTGATAGCAACATCAAATATGAATATCACATTCACCAGTTGTATGTGTAATGGTTGCTCATTGTACAAACTTGATAAATGTCATTATAATAATACAGCTTAACAATAAAGTTATCATAAGTATTATTTGTCATACAATGTATGTCATACATTACTAATGTTAATACATTGTAATAAATGCACATTAAACATGACTGTATACTTATCTTTACAATCTGACTTTATTTAATGTATACTGAATGTTTATATGTATGTGTATGGCTATAATATTGATAGCCATATTTAGCATAAATATTTAAATTATATAATATATATATATATATATATATATATATGTGTGTATATGTGTGGGTGGGTGTGTGTGTGTGTGTTCATGCATATTTCAATATAATCAATCAATCATATCTGTCCTGTCACAGGACTCCAGTGATAATGATATAGGTCTATGTAATGTTATGGTGGCAACTTTCTGTTTAATACTTTAGCTTAGAAGTTTAACCTTAAGATTATATAGTAAGGGCTCAGCAGTGGTATTTACATGTGTTGGCCTATGAAAGAAGTAATGTTTATGTATATGTGTGATTGTGAATAGAGTATATTGATCACAGAATTAGACAGGCAATATTAAACAGTACTACTACTACTAGCACATTGTAGTGATTCATCTCACTCCACTGTCCTAGTTTACTATTGAGCTTGTGTGTGGTGGTGGTGGTGGTGGTGGTGGTGGGTGTGTAATTCCATAGGGACCTATTAATTGTATGCATGTGTTTGGTTATATGTATTTATTTGTATGTGTGTGTGTATATATATAGATATATATATATATATATATATGTGTGTGTTTTTATATATATATGTGTGTATATATATATATATGTATGTGTCTGTATGTGTGTATGTATTATGACTATATTAGTTGTTCATATAACAACACTAATAGAGGTATCACTGTTATTAAGTATTGCATTAGTTTTATGATCTTTTCTAAGTACCCAGCACAAGTATCACTGCTGCATGTGTATAGTATGTGTATAAGTGCTTCTATTGCCATTGACACATCTACATTATACATACTTCAAAATATGATTAAAATATGATATTAAACATATAATTTATATGAGTTATGTATACATTAAATTGATATATATATTTATGACCCCAAACATATATATATATCATATAAACAAAGTGGTATAAGCAATAGACACTTGCAATGCATGTAAAAGATAGATATTCGAATTTTACTTTTATCAAATTAACAAAATGGCATCAGTGATTTTGATTGGATATTAGTCATATTATATATGTCAAATATTAAAACAGTATGCTTTTCGTCGAAATAGATTCAAGTGACTTCTATCTATATTAATGGATTTAGATGATAAATATCAATAAAATAGTATGATATCTTCAATTTAAATACACAAAATTACGAGGAATGTTGATATGATGTATTTTAAGTATATAATTTTATTTTTAGTATAGATAGTACATTAAAATCGGTAGTAATTATCAATATATATGTATAAATAAATAATATTAATTTAACATTTAGTAGGTATTTAGTAGTGGGCTGCGACTGCAGCACCTCTATCACAAAGTGTCATACACTACATTCAATTGCTTATCTACTTTCTTTATATTGATGATATATATATATGTATATATTTATATATATATATGTGTGTATATAAGTTTCTATAGTTCAGTGGTGTTTACTACTGAACAAAATCACTCAATGATGTCTCATACTTTTTCAATAATACTTGAAAATATAATATCAATATATAATATAATAGATTATAATAGTTATATAATATATCAGTATTAGGTACACACATCTATACAACTATGTATAGTATATTTAGTTATTATAGTATTATTATATTATAGTATATTTATATTCATGTAAGTTTGTGTGGTACCTAGTTTTAATGATAAAAACAGGCAGACCTGCACATGTTCAGCAAGTTTACACAGTACACACATAATGATCTGTTTAACTTCAGACATCACTATGCTTAATACATGTATTGTTATCATTGTTGTATATTTCAGTGGTTTAACAGATGTTAATATCTAGAAATGATTACTAGTAATACACCTACCAGAACCCCTGTCTATCCACCCTCTCCCTATCCACCCTCACCTATCTCCCCATTCCTTTCATCACCCCCCTCGCCAGTAATAGTAACACATTAGTAACACTAATACATACCAGACTCCTCATGACTCATCACTCCCCCCCTCTCTCCAGTTTAATGAATGAAGTGATTCACACATCGCCCACTATCGGATCCAACGTGGAGGAGGTGGTCTGGCGGAACATACGCTTCCTCATGTGGGATATAGGCGGGCAAGACTCTCTGCGCTCGGCATGGACCACCTACTTCACTAATTCAGAGGTTAGTAGTAGTACAGGTGGTAGTACAGTAAGGGCGATCATAGAAATTTAAAATTAACAGATTAACATTGGACTATGTTTTTCTTAATAAATATACCATTAAAATGAATCACACGAATTTTTTTTTATTTTTATTAATCTAAGCTCACACGACAGCCTCGTGAAGTTTAACATGTAGTTAGATACAAATTTTACATTGTAAAAAATAAATTATAAAAAAATAAGTATTTGAAACCTTTGTTATGAATAATTGTTATCAAATCTTAACACACTATTTATTTTATAATAATGGAATAGAAAATATAAAAAATAGAATTAAAAAAAAAAATTCCTGGACATTTCTTGGAATTTTAACAGGACACTTAACGTACATGTAAAAAATCGTAAAAAATGACTAAAAAAAAGATTTACAGTATGTCGTGTTGTCAAAAATGAATAAAAAAAAATTGAAGTATACATATATTCTTAGAATTTCAATAGCTATAAGATGCAATGTGTCCAAAAAAACTTTTTTTCTATGATCACCCTTATAGTATAGGTGGTAGTAGTAGTAGTAGTAGTAGTAGTAGTAGTAGTAGTAGTAGTAGTAGTAGTAGTAGTAGTAGTAGTAGTAGTAGTAGTAGTAGTAGTAGTAGTAGTAGTAGTAGTAGTAGTAGTAGTAGTAGTAGTAGTAGTAGTAGTAGTAGTAGTAGTATTAGTAGTAGTAGTAGTAGTAGTAGTAGTAGTAGTAGTAGTAGTAGTAGTAGTAGTAGTAGTAGTAGTAGTAGTAGTAGTACATACTTCACTAATTCTAAAGTTAACTGTAATACTAGCACCATCACTACAGTGTGGTACTGCAGCATGAGCGTGTGTGTGTGCATGAATTTATCTCGTATATGGGAATTTCGAGTTCTCTATATAGTATATACCTTTATCTCTATACATGTGATATATTTCTATGATATCACACAGGTATGTGTATTCCTATCTGTGTGTGTGTTATCACACGGGTATGTGTATGCCTATGTTTACTAATTAATCAAGTTATTTTTGATACTATATCACAATCTTGAAATACCAGTATTACATTATTTCCACAAATGTCACTTTCACCACCTCTACTGCTTACTCGTAACGCACACACGACCTCTATGCCATTACCACTAACACACACACGACCTTTATACCACTAATCACCCCTACCCCCACCCCACTATAGTTTGTGATACTGGTAGTGGACAGTACAGACAGAGACAGACTTGCAATCACAAAGAGTGAACTGTACAGCATGCTGGCTGTCGAGGTTAGTGTACTGTATACTGTGTAGGTGAGGGGTAAGTGAGGGGTAGATGAAGGCGAGGGGTAAGAGAGGGGGGTAGGGGAGAGGTAAGAGAGGGGTATGTGAGGGGTATAGGGGTAGGTTACTCACACAGGGGTATAAGTGTAGGTAGGGGTATAGGGGTACTTTAGCAGGGTTACATGTATAGTACAGGTTACATGTGTGTATGTTGTGTTGTATATGAATGTGTCCAGTACACAGCACTTGTTGTGTGTATTCAGTGAGGCTACAGTTATTGAAGTACTAATACAAATATAGTATGATATTATCATAGATTTGTAGTTTTCATCATTTTATTGTATATAGATTTATTTAATTTTATATTAATTAAATATCATTAAAAACTAAATCTATCTAATATATCTATAATGCGATTACCTTTATACGTCATTCGGTTACTAGGTTACAACTCTATTATACACTAATTGTGAGAAAGTTTAATAATAATGATCTCAGAAATAGACTGCGTGAAAATGTTATAAAATATATATATCTAATTAAAAATCAGCGTCTTTACAAATCCTTAGGGTTGTGAGTTAATAAAAAACACGTTTTAAACAGACGTTTTAAACGCGTTTTAAACCGTTTTAAACATAGAATAAAAAACGAAAAAAACATAAAAAAACAAGAGACATACATTTATACATATATTTATTTAATTGTTAATATTTAAATTTAAATTTAAATTCAATTTGACAAATATAATTTATCTGATCTTTTTTTTGATATAATAAATTGTATAATAATTGAAAAATTAATAATTATTTAATAAATGTATAAAATATGTGTATACAAATATAATATTATTATTAAAAGTTAAATTAGATTTCTTTTATGTTTTGATATAATAAATTGTATAATAATATATATTATGTTTAATATTATATAAAAAAATAGTATGAATTTTCATATTTTTTTAATAATAATATATTAATATATAAAAGAAATATGAAAGTTCATAATATATATTAAATAATATTATATAATATTATATAATTTATTATATCAGAACATAAAAGAAATCTAATTTTATTATTTATAATAATTTATTATAATATAAATATGAAAGTTCATATAGCTTTTATAATATTAATTATATAATGTACATATATATATAGATTGTGATACAATCTCCATGTCTATAACATTAAATAATACAGAAATACTCAGTGTTATATTGTAACAAAATAAATATTATAATTATTATAATTGTCATACTAATGTATTGTTTGAAAATATGATTTAATAATGCTAATAATACAGATAATATATTATTTGAATTATTACTGATTATTCATATAATATGTACTTACTTTATTATTATTTTATTATTTAACAACATATCTACTTTATTTAAATAATTTTATATTTTGTAACAGAAAAAAACGGATAAAAAACGAATAAAACGAATTAAAAACGAAAAAAACCGTTTAAAACATGTTTTAAACAAACAATAATAAAAAACGCGTTTTTTAACAACACTACAAATCCTAAATAATTCTTAAATCAGCGATAATAAATATATAAATCGTTAAATATACATCGTTTATTAGTGCGAATAATTAAACATATCCGTTTTTAAAATCAAACATATATAAATATAATTACATCTATATCGTCCGCAGTGATTCACCAAGGACAAACGTCTTCTTACTAATTAGTAATATAACAGTACTACATACTTCTATGTATGGTTGTGTGTGTGTGTGTGTGTGTGTGTCGTATTGCATTATAGACTCGGAATACAAATTGTTGATTAACGAACAATACAATGTGTGGTATGTTTGCAATCAGACATAGCTAATATAATCCAGCCTACATACCACTGATGACTACATTAACTGTAGTGTTTATATGTATTTCATATACACACACGAATTTCCATATAAATTATTAATTACTATTGACATTGTCACATTGTTCATATCTGTCTCTCTCTCTCTCTGTGCTGTGGTGCTTTACAATAATAATAATTAATGTGCCTCATTTAGTGAGGCATATCTTTAGTTGTAGATAAAAATAGAATAATTTATTCATAAAAATACGAGTTTCACATAACGGTATGGCTTATTTGTGTATAAATATTGAGTATTCGATAGCTTATATTATAGTTGTATTATTACTATACTAATCTATATTAATGACATCATATATATATATATATATATATATATCTTATTACATACGTATATATATATATATATATATATATACATTTAAGTATATATATGTATATATATATATATATATATATATATATATATATATATATTTATATACACCGTCTCATATTCAGTACATATACATGAATACAGTTATATTTATATTTATTTATTTATAAATAGATTACTTCAATATAATTATACTATAACATTTACTATGTATATATAAATATAAAATGGTATAAATATATACGTGTGTTTATGTATATGTGTGTGTGTATGTATGTATGTGTATGTGCGTGTATATGTGTTGTATAT